>JBBDGP010001773.1:0-65262 GCA_037952835.1 Lithobates septentrionalis | reverse complement strand
TCACCCCTCCTCATTCTCTATCCCCTCCTCTATCCCCCTCGCTCCTCTTCTCTCTCACCCCTCCTCATTCTCTATCCCCTCCTCTATCCCCCTCGCTCCTCTCTTCTCTCTCACCCCTCCTCATTCTCTATCCCCTCCTCTATCCCCCTCGCTCCTCTTCTCTCTCCCCCTCCTCATTCTCTATCCCCTCCTCTATCCCCCTCGCTCCTCTTCTCTCTCACCCCTCCTCATTCTCTATCCCCTCCTCTATCCCCCTCGCTCCTCTTCTCTCTCACCCCTCCTCATTCTCTATCCCCTCCTCTATCCCCCTCGCTCCTCTTCTCTCTCACCCCTCCTCATTCTCTATCCCCTCCTCTATCCCCCTCGCTCCTCTTCTCTCTCACCCCTCCTCATTCTCTATCCCCTCCTCTATCCCCCTCGCTCCTCTTCTCTCATACCCTTCCTCATTCTCTATCCCCTCCTCTATCCCCCCTCGCTCCTCTTCTCTCTCACCCCTCCTCATTCTCTATCCCCTCCTCTATCCCCCTCGCTCCTCTTCTCTCATACCCTTCCTCATTCTCTGCAGTAACAGGAGTTTGGGGGGTTTCTCGGAGTTTCACCTCTAATTCCACTTTTGTCTTTCTCAGGATAGAACATTTGGGGGTGAACGTGGCTCTGCAGTTGTTGGTGGGGGTCCCTCTGGAGATGGTACACGGCACTCTGAGGATTGCATTTCTGTACTTTGCTGGTGTCCTGGCAGGTTAGTGAGGATTCCATCACCTTCCCATCTGATGTCTCCATCACTTTCCGAGAGACATTCAGCCTTTCCTTGTATCCATCACCTTCCCATCTGATGTCTCCATCACTTTCCGAGAGACTCTCAGCCTTTCCTTGTATCCATGACCTTCCCATCTGATGTCTCCATCACTTTCCGAGAGACTCTCAGCCTTTCCTTGTATCCATGACCTTCCCGTCTGATGTCTCCATCACTTTCCGAGAGACTCTCAGCCTTTCCTTGTATCCATGACCTTCCCGTCTGATGTCTCCATCACTTTCCGAGAGACTCTCAGCCTTTCCTTGTATCCATGACCTTCCCGTCTGATGTCTCCATCACTTTCCGAGAGACTGTCAGCCTTTCCTTGTATCCATGACCTTCCCATCTGATGTCTCCATCACTTTCCGAGAGACATTCAGCCTTTCCTTGTATCCATCACCTTCCCATCTGATGTCTCCATCACTTTCCGAGAGACTCTCAGCCTTTCCTTGTATCCATCACCTTCCCGTCTGATGTCTCCATCACTTTCCGAGAGACTCTCAGCCTTTCCTTGTATCCATGACCTTCCCATCTGATGTCTCCATCACTTTCCGAGAGACTTTCAGCCTTTCCTTGTATCCATGACCTTCCCATCTGATGTCTCCATCACTTTCCGAGAGACTCTCAGCCTTTCCTTGTATCCATGACCTTCCCATCTGATGTCTCCATCACTTTCCGAGAGACTCTCAGCCTTTCCTTGTTCCATGACCTTCCCATCTGATGTCTCCATCACTTTCCGAGAGACTCTCAGCCTTTCCTTGTATCCATGACCTTCCCATCTGATGTCTCCATCACTTTCCGAGAGACTCTCAGCCTTTCCTTGTATCCATGACCTTCCCATCTGATGTCTCCATCACTTTCCGAGAGACTCTCAGCCTTTCCTTGTATCCATGACCTTCACATCTGATGTCTCCATCACTTTCCGAGAGACTCTCAGCCTTTCCTTGTATCCATCACCTTCCCGTCTGATGTCTCCATCACTTTCCGAGAGACATTCAGCCTTTCCTTGAATCCATGACCTTCCCATCTGATGTCTCCATCACTTTCCGAGAGACTCTCAGCTTTCCTTGTATCCATCACCTTCCCATCTGATGTCTCCATCACTTTCCGAGAGACTCTCAGCCTTTCCTTGTATCCATGACCTTCCCATCTGATGTCTCCATCACTTTCCGAGAGACTCTCAGCCTTTCCTTGTATCCATGACCTTCCCATCTGATGTCTCCATCACTTTCCGAGAGACTCTCAGCCTTTCCTTGTATCCATGACCTTCCCATCTGATGTCTCCATCACTTTCCGAGAGACTCTCAGCCTTTCCTTGTATCCATGACCTTCACATCTGATGTCTCCATCACTTTCCGAGAGACATTCAGCCTTTCCTTGTATCCATGACCTTCCATCTGATGTCTCCATCACTTTCCGAGAGACTCTCAGCCTTTCCTTGTATCCATGACCTTCACATCTGATGTCTCCATCACTTTCCGAGAGACATTCAGCCTTTCCTTGTATCCATCACCTTCCCATCTGATGTCTCCATCACTTTCCGAGAGACTCTCAGCCTTTCCTTGTATCCATGACCTTCACATCTGATGTCTCCATCACTTTCCGAGAGACTCTCAGCCTTTCCTTGTATCCATGACCTTCACAACCACAAATGACAACAGATAGGACATTCCGCTCTTATCTCAGACATTGTTCTGTCTCTCAGGGTCTCTGGCCGTGTCTCTGGCTGACATGACGGCACCCGTGGTTGGATCTTCCGGTGGAGTGTACGCCATCATATCCGCTCATCTGGCCAATATTGTGATGGTGAGCTTTGTCAACTGCATGAATGATGTTGGTGGGCTCTGTGGGTATATATATACAGTGGCTTGCGAAAGTATTCGGCCCCCTTGAACTTTTCAAACTTTTGCCACATTTCAGGCTTTAAACATAAAGATATAAAATCTTAATTTTTTGTGAAGAATCACCAACAAGTGGGACACAATTGTGAAGTGGAACAAAATCTATTGGATATTTTAAACTTTTTTAGCAATTAAAAAACTGAAAAGTGGTGCGTGCAAAATTATTCGGCCCCTTTACTTTCAGTGCAGCAAACTGACTCCAGAAGTTCAGCGAGGATCTCTGAATGATCCAATGTTGTCCTAAATGACTGATGGTGATAAATAGGAATACACCTGTGTGTAATCAAGTCTCTGTATAAATGCACCTGCTCTGTGATAGTCTCAGGGTTCTGTTGAAAGCGCAGAGAGCATCATGAAGACCAAGGAACACACCAGGCAGGTCCGTAATACTGTTGTGGAGAAGTTTAAAGCCGGATTTGGATACAAAAAGATTTCCCAAGCTTTAAACATCCCAAGGAGCACTGTGCAAGCGATCATTTTGAAATGGAAGGAGTATCAGAGCACTGCAAATCTACCAAGACCTGGCTGTCCCTCTAAACTTTCAGCTCAGACAAGGAGAAGACTGATCAGAGATGCAGCCAAGAGGCCCATGATCACTCTGGATGAACTGCAGAGAACTACAGCTGAGGTGGGAGAGTCTGTCCATAGGACAACAATCAGTCGTACACTGCACAAATCTGCCCTTTATGGAAGAGTGGCAAGAAGAAAGCCATTTCTCAAAGATATCCATAAAAAGTCTCGTCTAAAGTTTGCCACAAGCCACCTGGGAGACACACCAAACATGTGGAAGAAGGTGCTCTGCTCCGATGAAACCAAAATCAAACTTTTTGGCCACAATGCAAAACGATATGTTTGGCGTAAAAGCAACACAGCTCATCACACTCAACACACCATCCCCACCGTGAAACATGGTGGTGGCAGCATCATGGTTTGGGCCTGCTTTTCTTCAGCAGGGACAGGGAAGATGGTTAAAATTGAGGGGAAGATGGATGCAGCCAAATACAGGACCATTCTGGATGAAAACCTGTTGGAGTCTGCAAAAGACCTGAAACTGGGACGGAGATTTATCTTCCAACAAGACAATGATCCCAAACATACAGCAAAATCTACAAAGGAATGGTTCACAAATAAACGTATCCAGGTGTTAGAATGGCCAAGTCAAAGTCCAGACCTGAATCCAATCGAGAATCTGTGGAAAGAGCTGAAAACTGCTGTTCACAAACGCTCTCCATCCAACCTCACTGAGCTCGAGCTGTTTTGCAAGGAAGAATGGGCAAGAATTTCAGTCTCTCGATGTGCAAAACTGATAGAGACATACCCCAAGCGACTTGCAGCTGTAATCGCAGCAAAAGGTGGCTCTACAAAGTATTAACGCAAGGGGGGCGAATAATTTTGCACGCCCCACATATTTTTATTAGTTAAAAAAGTTTCAAAAATCCAAAAGATTTCGTTCCACTTCACAATTGTGTCCCACTTGTTGGTGATTCTTCACAAAAAATAAAAATGTTATCTTTATGTTTGAAGCCTGAAATGTGGCAAAAGGTTGAAAAGTTCAAGGGGGCCGAATACTTTCGCAAGCCACTGTATATACTGTATACACACTATATTCCCAAAAGTATTGTGACGCCTGCCTTTACACACACATGAACTTTAATGACCTCCCAGTCTTAGTCCGCTATAACAGCTTTAACTCTTCTGGGAAGGCCGTCCACAAGGTTTAGGAGGGTGTCTATGGGAATGTTTGACCAATCTTCCTGAAGCACATTTGTGAGGTTGGGCACTGATGTTGGATGAGAAGGCCTGGCTCGCAGTCTGCTCTCTAATTCATCCCAAAGGTGTTCTATCGGGTTGAGATCAGGACTCTGTGCAGGCCAGTCACGTTCCTCCACCCCAAACTCACTCAGCCATGTCTTTATGGACCTTGCTTTGTGCACTGGTCCAAATCATTTGGGGGAGGGGGGATTATGATGTTGAGGGAGGGGGGATTATGGTGTGGGGTTGTTTTTCAGGGGTTGGGCTTGGCCCCTTAGTTCCAGTGAAGGGAACTCTTAAGGCGTCTTCATACAAAGACATTTTGGACAATTTCATGCTCCCAACTTTGTGGGAACAGTTTGGGGACGGCCCCTTCCTGTTCAAACATGACTGCGCACCAGTGCACAAAGCAAGGTCCATAAAGACATGGATGAGTGAGTTTGGGGTTGAGGAACTTGACTGGCCTGCACAGAATCCTGACCTCAACCCCATAGAACACCTTTGGGATGAATTAGAGTGGAAACTGCAGCCAGGGCTTCTCGTCCAAAATCAGTAGCTGACCTCACAAATGCGCTTCTGGAAGAATGGTCAAACATTCCCATAGACACCCTCCTAAACCTATATTGAACCCTACGGACTAAGACTGGGATGCCATTAAAGTTTATGTGCGTTTTTAAAAGCAGGCGTCCCAATACTTTTGGTAATAAGTGTAGTTCCGTTACCCCAGCAGTCATCTCCAGGGGGTGACTGCTGCAGATTGGTTCTTCTTCTTCTTGCACCACTCTTGTTGGTGTTATGGGGTCTTCTTCTCTTCTGGAATGGGTGAAGATGTATGTGGTGGGAGTTGCACTGCTCTTGTTGGTGTTATGGGGTCTTCTTCTCTTCTGGAATGGGTGAAGCTGTATGTGGTGGGAATGGAGGGTGTGGAGGGAGTTGCACTGCTCTTGTTGGTGTTATGGGGTCTTCTTCTCTTCTGGAATGAGTGGAGCTGTATGTGGTGGGAATGGTGGGAGTTGCACTGCGCTTGTTGGTGTTATGGGGTCTTCTTCTCTTCTGGAATGGGTGAAGCTATATGCGGTGGGAATGGCGGGTGTGGAGGGAGTTGCACTGCTCTTGTTGGTGTTATGGGGTCGTCTTCTCTTCTGGAATGAGTGAAGCTGTATGCGGTGGGAATGGAGGGTGTGGAGGGAGTTGCACTGCTCTTGTTGGTGTTATGGGGTCATCTCCTCTTCTGGAATGGGTGAAGCTGTATGTGGTGGGAATGGTGGAAGTTGCATCTCTCTTGGTGTTATGGGGTCTTCTTCTCCTCTGGAATGGGTGAAGCTGTATGTGGTGGGAATGGAGGGTGTGGAGGGAGTTGCATCGCTCTTGTTGGTGTTATGGGGTCATCTCCTCTTCTGGAATGAGTGAAGCTGTATGCGGTGGGAATGGCGGGTGTGGAGGGAGTTGCATCTCTCTTGTTGGTGTTATGGGGTCATCTCCTCTTCTGGAATGAGTGAAGCTGTATGTGGTGGGAATGGAGGGTGTGGAGGGAGTTGCACTGCTCTTGTTGGTGTTATGGGGTCTTCTTGTCTTCTGGAATGGGTGAAGCTGTATGTGGTGGGAATGGAGGGTGTGGTGGGAGTTGCACTGCTCTTGTTGGTGTTATGGGGTCTTCTTGTCTTCTGGAATGGGTGAAGCTGTATGCGGTGGGAATGGTGGGTGTGGAGGGAGTTGCACTGCTCTTGTTGGTGTTATGGGGTCTTCTTCTCTTCTGGAATGAGTGAAGCTGTATGCGGTGGGAATGGTGGGTGTGGTGGGAGTTGCATCGCTCTTGTTGGTGTTATGGGGTCATCTCCTCTTCTGGAATGGGTGAAGCTGTATGCGGTGGGAATGGCTGGTGTGGAGGGAGTTGCACTGCTCTTGTTGGTGTTATGGGGTCTTCTTCTCTTCTGGAATGAGTGAAGCTGTATGCGGTGGGAATGGCGGGTGTGGAGGGAGTTGCACTGCTCTTGTTGGTGTTATGGGGTCTTCTTCTCTTCTGGAATGAGTGAAGCTGTATGCAGTGGGAATGGAGGGTGTGGAGGGAGTTGCATCTCTCTTGTTGGTGTTATGGGGACATCTCCTCTTCTGGAATGGGTGAAGCTGTATGTGGTGGGAATGGAGGGTGTGGTGGGAGTTGCACCACTCTTGTTGGTGTTATGGGGTCTTCTTCTCTTCTGGAATGAGTGAAGATATATGTGGTGGGAATGGTGGGAATTGCACTGCTCTTGTTGGTGTTATGGTGTCTTCTTCTCTTCTGGAATGGGTGAAGCTGTATGTGGTGGGAATGGCGGGTGTGGAGGGAGTTGCACTGCTCTTGTTGGTGTTATGGGGTCTTCTTCTCTTCTGGAATGGGTGAAGCTGTATGTGGTGGGAATGGAGGGTGTGGAGGGAGTTGCACTGCTCTTGTTGGTGTTATGGGGTCTTCTTCTCTTCTGGAATGGGTGAAGCTGTATGTGGTGGGAATGGAGGGTGTGGTGGGAGTTGCACTGCTCTTGTTGGTGTTATGGGGTCATCTCCTCTTCTGGAATGAGTGAAGCTGTATGTGGTGGGAATGGAGGGTGTGGAGGGAGTTGCACTGCTCTTGTTGGTGTTATGGGGTCTTCTTCTCTTCTGGAATGAGTGAAGCTGTATGTGGTGGGAATGGAGGGTGTGGTGGGAGTTGCACTGCTCTTGTTGGTGTTATGGGGTCTTCTTCTCTTCTGGAATGGGTGAAGCTGTATGTGGTGGGAATGGAGGGTGTGGAGGGAGTTGCACTGCTCTTGTTGGTGTTATGGGGTCTTCTTCTCTTCTGGAATGAGTGAAGCTGTATGCGGTGGGAATGGAGGGTGTGGAGGGAGTTGCACTGCTCTTGTTGGTGTTATGGGGTCATCTCCTCTTCTGGAATGAGTGAAGCTGTATGTGGTGGGAATGGTGGGTGTGGAGGGAGTTGCACTGCTCTTGTTGGTGTTATGGGGTCTTCTTCTCTTCTGGAATGGGTGAAGCTGTATGTGGTGGGAATGGAGGGTGTGGTGGGAGTTGCACTGCTCTTGTTGGTGTTAGGGGGCTTCTTCTCTTCTGGAATGGGTGAAGCTGTATGTGGTGGGAATGGAGGGTGTGGAGGGAGTTGCACTGCTCTTGTTGGTGTTATGGGGTCTTCTTCTCTTCTGGAATGAGTGAAGCTGTATGCGGTGGGAATGGAGGGTGTGGTGGGAGTTGCACTGCTCTTGTTGGTGTTATGGGGTCTTCTTCTCTTCTGGAATGGGTGAAGCTGTATGTGGTGGGAATGGAGGGTGTGGAGGGAGTTGCACTGCTCTTGTTGGTGTTATGGGGTCTTCTTCTCTTCTGGAATGGGTGAAGCTGTATGTGGTGGGAATGGAGGGTGTGGTGGGAGTTGCACTGCTCTTGTTGGTGTTATGGGGTCTTCTCCTCTTCTGGAATGGGTGAAGCTGTATGTGGTGGGAATGGAGGGTGTGGAGGGAGTTGCACTGCTCTTGTTGGTGTTATGGTGTCTTCTTCTCTTCTGGAATGGGTGAAGCTGTATGTGGTGGGAATGGTGGGTGTGGAGGGAGTTGCACTGCTCTTGTTGGTGTTATGGGGTCTTCTTCTCTTCTGGAATGGGTGAAGCTGTATGTGGTGGGAATGGAGGGTGTGGAGGGAGTTGCACTGCTCTTGTTGGTGTTATGGGGTCTTCTTCTCTTCTGGAATGGGTGAAGCTGTATGCGGTGGGAATGGAGGGTGTGGTGGGAGTTGCACTGCTCTTGTTGGTGTTATGGGGTCTTCTTCTCTTCTGGAATGGGTGAAGCTGTATGTGATGGGAATGGCGGGTGTGGAGGGAGTTGCACTGCTCTTGTTGGTGTTATGGGGTCTTCTTCTCTTCTGGAATGGGTGAAGCTGTATGTGGTGGGAATGGAGGGTGTGGAGGGAGTTGCACTGCTCTTGTTAGTGTTATGGGGTCTTCTTCTCTTCTGGAATGAGTGAAGCTGTATGTGGTGGGAATGGAGGGTGTGGAGGGAGTTGCATCGCTCTTGTTGGTGTTATGGGGTCTTCTTCTCTTCTGGAATGAGTGAAGCTGTATGTGGTGGGAATGGCGGGTGTGGAGGGAGTTGCATCGCTCTTGTTGGTGTTATGGTGTCTTCTTCTCTTCTGGAATGAGTGAAGCTGTATGTGGTGGGAATGGCGGGTGTGGAGGGAGTTGCATCGCTCTTGTTGGTGTTATGGGGTCTTCTTCTCTTCTGGAATGAGTGAAGCTGTATGTGGTGGGAATGGCGGGTGTGGAGGGAGTTGCATCGCTCTTGTTGGTGTTATGGGGTCTTCTTCTCTTCTGGAATGAGTGAAGCTGTATGTGGTGGGAATGGAGGGTGTGGAGGGAGTTGCACTGCTCTTGTTAGTGTTATGGGGTCTTCTTCTCTTCTGGAATGAGTGAAGCTGTATGTGGTGGGAATGGAGGGTGTGGAGGGAGTTGCACTGCTCTTGTTGGTGTTATGGGGTCTTCTTCTCTTCTGGAATGAGTGAAGCTGTATGTGATGGGAATGGAGGGTGTGGAGGGAGTTGCACTGCTCTTGTTGGTGTTATGGGGTCTTCTTCTCTTCTGGAATGGGTGAAGCTGTATGTGGTGGGAATGGAGGGTGTGGTGGGAGTTGCACTGCTCTTGTTGGTGTTATGGGGTCTTCTTCTCTTCTGTAATGGGTGAAGCTGTATGTGGTGGGAATGGAGGGTGTGGAGGGAGTTGCACTGCTCTTGTTGGTGTTATGGGGTCTTCTTCTCTTCTGGAATGAGTGAAGCTGTATGTGATGGGAATGGCGGGTGTGGAGGGAGTTGCACTGCTCTTGTTGGTGTTATGGGGTCTTCTTCTCTTCTGGAATGGGTGAAGCTGTATGTGGTGGGAATGGAGGGTGTGGAGGGAGTTGCACTGCTCTTGTTAGTGTTATGGGGTCTTCTTCTCTTCTGGAATGGGTGAAGCTGTATGTGGTGGGAATGGAGGGTGTGGAGGGAGTTGCACTGCTCTTGTTGGTGTTATGGGGTCTTCTTCTCTTCTGGAATGAGTGAAGCTGTATGTGGTGGGAATGGAGGGTGTGGAGGGAGTTGCACTGCTCTTGTTGGTATTATGGGGTCTTCTTCTCTTCTGGAATGGGTGAAGCTGTATGTGATGGGAATGGAGGGTGTGGAGGGAGTTGCACTGCTCTTGTTGGTGTTATGGGGTCTTCTTCTCTTCTGGAATGAGTGAAGCTGTATGTGATGGGAATGGAGGGTGTGGAGGGAGTTGCACTGCTCTTGTTGGTGTTATGGGGTCTTCTCCTCTTCTGGAATGGGTGAAGCTGTATGTGGTGGGAATGGAGGGTGTGGAGGGAGTTGCACTGCTCTTGTTGGTGTTATGGGGTCTTCTTCTCTTCTGGAATGAGTGAAGCTGTATGTGGTGGGAATGGAGGGTGTGGAGGGAGTTGCATCGCTCTTGTTGGTGTTATGGGGTCTTCTTCTCTTCTGGAATGAGTGAAGCTGTATGTGGTGGGAATGGCGGGTGTGGAGGGAGTTGCACTGCTCTTGTTGGTATTATGGGGTCTTCTTCTCTTCTGGAATGGGTGAAGCTGTATGTGATGGGAATGGAGGGTGTGGAGGGAGTTGCACTGCTCTTGTTGGTGTTATGGGGTCTTCTTCTCTTCTGGAATGAGTGAAGCTGTATGTGATGGGAATGGAGGGTGTGGAGGGAGTTGCACTGCTCTTGTTGGTGTTATGGGGTCTTCTCCTCTTCTGGAATGGGTGAAGCTGTATGTGGTGGGAATGGAGGGTGTGGAGGGAGTTGCACTGCTCTTGTTGGTGTTATGGGGTCTTCTTCTCTTCTGGAATGAGTGAAGCTGTATGTGGTGGGAATGGAGGGTGTGGAGGGAGTTGCATCGCTCTTGTTGGTGTTATGGGGTCTTCTTCTCTTCTGGAATGAGTGAAGCTGTATGTGGTGGGAATGGCGGGTGTGGAGGGAGTTGCATCGCTCTTGTTGGTGTTATGGGGTCTTCTTCTCTTCTGGAATGAGTGAAGCTGTATGTGGTGGGAATGGAGGGTGTGGTGGGAGTTGCACTGCTCTTGTTGGTGTTATGGGGTCTTCTTCTCTTCTAGAATGAGTGAAGCTGTATGTGATGGGAATGGAGGGTGTCGTGAGAGTTGCACTGCTCTTGTTGGTGTTATGGGGTCTTCTTCTCTTCTGGAATGAGTGAAGCTGTATGTGGTGGGAATGGAGGGTGTGGAGGGAGTTGCACTGCTCTTGTTGGTGTTATGGGGTCTTCTTCTCTTCTGGAATGAGTGAAGCTGTATGTGGTGGGAATGGAGGGTGTGGTGGGAGTTGCACTGCTCTTGTTGGTGTTATGGGGTCTTCTTCTCTTCTGGAATGAGTGAAGCTGTATGTGGTGGGAATGGTGGGTGTGGTGGGAGTTGCACTGCTCTTGTTGGTGTTATGGGGTCTTCTTCTCTTCTGGAATGAGTGAAGCTGTATGTGGTGGGAATGGAGGGTGTGGAGGGAGTTGCACTGCTCTTGTTGGTGTTATGGGGTCTTCTTTTCTTCTGGAATGGGTGAAGCTGTATGTGATGGGAATGGAGGGTGTGGAGGGAGTTGCACTGCTCTTGTTGGTGTTATGGGGTCTTCTTCTCTTCTGGAATGAGTGAAGCTGTATGTGATGGGAATGGAGGGTGTGGAGGGAGTTGCACTGCTCTTGTTGGTGTTATGCGGTCTTCTTCTCTTCTGGAATGGGTGAAGCTGTATGTGATGGGAATGGAGGGTGTGGAGGGAGTTGCACTGCTCTTGTTGGTGTTATGGGGTCTTCTTCTCTTCTGGAATGGGTGAAGCTGTATGTGATGGGAATGGAGGGTGTGGAGGGAGTTGCACTGCTCTTGTTGGTGTTATGGGGTCTTCTCCTGTTCTGGAATGGGTGAAGCTGTATGTGGTGGGAATGGAGGGTGTGGAGGGAGTTGCACTGCTCTTGTTGGTGTTATGGGGTCTTCTTCTCTTCTGGAATGAGTGAAGCTGTATGTGGTGGGAATGGAGGGTGTGGTGGGAGTTGCACTGCTCTTGTTGGTGTTATGGGGTCTTCTTCTCTTCTGGAATGGGTGAAGCTGTATGTGGTGGGAATGGAGGGTGTGGAGGGAGTTGCACTGCTCTTGTTGGTGTTATGGGGTCTTCTTCTCTTCTGGAATGAGTGAAGCTGTATGCGGTGGGAATGGAGGGTGTGGAGGGAGTTGCACTGCTCTTGTTGGTGTTATGGGGTCATCTCCTCTTCTGGAATGAGTGAAGCTGTATGTGGTGGGAATGGTGGGTGTGGAGGGAGTTGCACTGCTCTTGTTGGTGTTATGGGGTCTTCTTCTCTTCTAGAATGGGTGAAGCTGTATGTGGTGGGAATGGAGGGTGTGGTGGGAGTTGCACTGCTCTTGTTGGTGTTAGGGGGCTTCTTCTCCTCTGGAATGGGTGAAGCTGTATGTGGTGGGAATGGAGGGTGTGGAGGGAGTTGCACTGCTCTTGTTGGTGTTATGGGGTCTTCTTCTCTTCTGGAATGAGTGAAGCTGTATGTGGTGGGAATGGAGGGTGTGGTGGGAGTTGCACTGCTCTTGTTGGTGTTATGGGGTCTTCTTCTCTTCTGGAATGGGTGAAGCTGTATGTGGTGGGAATGGTGGGTGTGGAGGGAGTTGCACTGCTCTTGTTGGTGTTATGGGGTCTTCTTCTCTTCTGGAATGGGTGAAGCTGTATGTGGTGGGAATGGAGGGTGTGGAGGGAGTTGCACTGCTCTTGTTGGTGTTATGGGGTCTTCTTCTCTTCTGGAATGGGTGAAGCTGTATGCGGTGGGAATGGAGGGTGTGATGGGAGTTGCACTGCTCTTGTTGGTGTTATGGGGTCTTCTTCTCTTCTGGAATGGGTGAAGCTGTATGTGATGGGAATGGCAGGTGTGGAGGGAGTTGCACTGCTCTTGTTGGTGTTATGGGGTCTTCTTCTCTTCTGGAATGGGTGAAGCTGTATGTGGTGGGAATGGAGGGTGTGGTGGGAGTTGCACTACTCTTGTTGGTGTTATGGGGTCTTCTTCTCTTCTGGAATGGGTGAAGCTGTATGTGGTGGGAATGGAGGGTGTGGTGGGAGTTGCACTGCTCTTGTTGGTGTTAGGGGGCTTCTTCTCTTCTGGAATGGGTGAAGCTGTATGTGGTGGGAATGGAGGGTGTGGAGGGAGTTGCACTGCTCTTGTTGGTGTTATGGGGTCTTCTTCTCTTCTGGAATGAGTGAAGCTGTATGTGGTGGGAATGGAGGGTGTGGTGGGAGTTGCACTGCTCTTGTTGGTGTTATGGGGTCTTCTTCTCTTCTGGAATGGGTGAAGCTGTATGTGGTGGGAATGGTGGGTGTGGAGGGAGTTGCACTGCTCTTGTTGGTGTTATGGGGTCTTCTTCTCTTCTGGAATGGGTGAAGCTGTATGTGGTGGGAATGGAGGGTGTGGAGGGAGTTGCACTGCTCTTGTTGGTGTTATGGGGTCTTCTTCTCTTCTGGAATGGGTGAAGCTGTATGCGGTGGGAATGGAGGGTGTGGTGGGAGTTGCACTGCTCTTGTTGGTGTTATGGGGTCTTCTTCTCTTCTGGAATGGGTGAAGCTGTATGTGGTGGGAATGGCGGGTGTGGAGGGAGTTGCACTGCTCTTGTTGGTGTTATGGGGTCTTCTTCTCTTCTGGAATGGGTGAAGCTGTATGTGGTGGGAATGGAGGGTGTGGTGGGAGTTGCACTGCTCTTGTTGGTGTTAGGGGGCTTCTTCTCTTCTGGAATGGGTGAAGCTGTATGTGGTGGGAATGGAGGGTGTGGAGGGAGTTGCACTGCTCTTGTTGGTGTTATGGGGTCTTCTTCTCTTCTGGAATGAGTGAAGCTGTATGTGGTGGGAATGGAGGGTGTGGTGGGAGTTGCACTGCTCTTGTTGGTGTTATGGGGTCTTCTTCTCTTCTGGAATGGGTGAAGCTGTATGTGGTGGGAATGGTGGGTGTGGAGGGAGTTGCACTGCTCTTGTTGGTGTTATGGGGTCTTCTTCTCTTCTGGAATGGGTGAAGCTGTATGTGGTGGGAATGGAGGGTGTGGAGGGAGTTGCACTGCTCTTGTTGGTGTTATGGGGTCTTCTTCTCTTCTGGAATGGGTGAAGCTGTATGCGGTGGGAATGGAGGGTGTGGTGGGAGTTGCACTGCTCTTGTTGGTGTTATGGGGTCTTCTTCTCTTCTGGAATGGGTGAAGCTGTATGTGGTGGGAATGGCGGGTGTGGAGGGAGTTGCACTGCTCTTGTTGGTGTTATGGGGTCTTCTTCTCTTCTGGAATGGGTGAAGCTGTATGTGGTGGGAATGGAGGGTGTGGAGGGAGTTGCACTGCTCTTGTTAGTGTTATGGGGTCTTCTTCTCTTCTGGAATGAGTGAAGCTGTATGTGGTGGGAATGGAGGGTGTGGAGGGAGTTGCATCGCTCTTGTTGGTGTTATGGGGTCTTCTTCTCTTCTGGAATGAGTGAAGCTGTATGTGGTGGGAATGGCGGGTGTGGAGGGAGTTGCATCGCTCTTGTTGGTGTTATGGGGTCTTTTTCTCTTCTGGAATGAGTGAAGCTGTAAGTGGTGGGAATGGCGGGTGTGGAGGGAGTTGCATTGCTCTTGTTGGTGTTATGGGGTCTTCTTCTCTTCTGGAATGAGTGAAGCTGTATGTGGTGGGAATGGAGGGTGTGGTGGGAGTTGCACTGCTCTTGTTGGTGTTATGGGGTCTTCTTCTCTTCTGTAATGGGTGAAGCTGTATGTGGTGGGAATGGAGGGTGTGGAGGGAGTTGCACTGCTCTTGTTGGTGTTATGGGGTCTTCTTCTCTTCTGGAATGGGTGAAGCTGTATGTGATGGGAATGGAGGGTGTGGAGGGAGTTGCACTGCTCTTGTTGGTGTTATGGGGTCTTCTTCTCTTCTGGAATGAGTGAAGCTGTATGTGGTGGGAATGGAGGGTGTGGTGGGAGTTGCACTGCTCTTGTTGGTGTTATGGGGTCTTCTTCTCTTCTGGAATGAGTGAAGCTGTATGTGATGGGAATGGAGGGTGTGGAGGGAGTTGCACTGCTCTTGTTGGTGTTATGGGGTCTTCTCCTCTTCTGGAATGGGTGAAGCTGTATGTGGTGGGAATGGAGGGTGTGGAGGGAGTTGCACTGCTCTTGTTGGTGTTATGGGGTCTTCTTCTCTTCTGGAATGAGTGAAGCTGTATGTGGTGGGAATGGAGGGTGTGGAGGGAGTTGCATCGCTCTTGTTGGTGTTATGGGGTCTTCTTCTCTTCTGGAATGAGTGAAGCTGTATGTGGTGGGAATGGCGGGTGTGGAGGGAGTTGCATCGCTCTTGTTGGTGTTATGGGGTCTTCTTCTCTTCTGGAATGAGTGAAGCTGTATGTGGTGGGAATGGAGGGTGTGGTGGGAGTTGCACTGCTCTTGTTGGTGTTATGGGGTCTTCTTCTCTTCTAGAATGAGTGAAGCTGTATGTGATGGGAATGGAGGGTGTCGTGGGAGTTGCACTGCTCTTGTTGGTGTTATGGGGTCTTCTTCTCTTCTGGAATGAGTGAAGCTGTATGTGGTGGGAATGGAGGGTGTGGAGGGAGTTGCACTGCTCTTGTTGGTGTTATGGGGTCTTCTTCTCTTCTGGAATGAGTGAAGCTGTATGTGGTGGGAATGGCGGGTGTGGTGGGAGTTGCACTGCTCTTGTTGGTGTTATGGGGTCTTCTTCTCTTCTGGAATGAGTGAAGCTGTATGTGGTGGGAATGGCGGGTGTGGTGGGAGTTGCACTGCTCTTGTTGGTGTTATGGGGTCTTCTTTTCTTCTGGAATGGGTGAAGCTGTATGTGGTGGGAATGGAGGGTGTGGTGGGAGTTGCACCACTCTTGTTGGTGTTATGGGGTCTTCTTCTCTTCTGGAATGGGTGAAGCTGTATGTGATGGGAATGGAGGGTGTGGAGGGAGTTGCACTGCTCTTGTTGGTGTTATGGGGTCTTCTTCTCTTCTGGAATGAGTGAAGCTGTATGTGGTGGGAATGGAGGGTGTGGTGGGAGTTGCACTGCTCTTGTTGGTGTTATGGGGTCTTCTTCTCTTCTGGAATGGGTGAAGCTGTATGTGGTGGGAATGGAGGGTGTGGTGGGAGTTGCACTGCTCTTTTTTGGTGTTATGGGGTCTTCTTCTCTTCTGGAATGGGTGAAGCTGTATGTGGTGGGAATGGAGGGTGTGGAGGGAGTTGCACTGCTCTTGTTGGTGTTATGGGGTCTTCTTCTCTTCTGGAATGAGTGAAGCTGTATGTGGTGGGAATGGAGGGTGTGGTGGGAGTTGCACTGCTCTTGTTGGTGTTATGGGGTCTTCTTCTCTTCTGGAATGGTTGAAGATGTATGTGGTGGGAATGGAGGGTGTGGAGGGAGTTGCACTGCTCTTGTTGGTGTTATGGGGTCTTCTTCTCTTCTGGAATGAGTGAAGCTGTATGTGGTGGGAATGGAGGGTGTGGAGGGAGTTGCACTGCTCTAGTTGGTGTTATGGGGTCTTCTTCTCTTCTGTAATGGGTGAAGCTGTATGTGGTGGGAATGGAGGGTGTGGTGGGAGTTGCACTGCTCTTGTTGGTGTTATGGGGTCTTCTTCTCTTCTGGAATGGGTGAAGATGTATGTGGTGGGAATGGAGGGTGTGGAGGGAGTTGCACTGCTCTTGTTGGTGTTATGGGGTCTTCTTCTCTTCTGGAATGAGTGAAGCTGTATGTGGTGGGAATGGAGGGTGTGGAGGGAGTTGCACTGCTCTTGTTGGTGTTATGGGGTCTTCTTCTCTTCTGGAATGGGTGAAGCTGTATGTGGTGGGAATGGAGGGTGTGGTGGGAGTTGCACTGCTCTTGTTGGTGTTATGGGGTCTTCTTCTCTTCTGGAATAGGTGAAGATGTATGTGGTGGGAATGGAGGGTGTGGTGGGAGTTGCACTGCTCTTGTTGGTGTTATGGGGTCTTCTTCTCTTCTGGAATGAGTGAAGCTGTATGTGGTGGGAATGGAGGGTGTGGAGGGAGTTGCACTGCTCTTGTTGGTGTTATGGGGTCATCTCCTCTTCTGGAATGAGTGAAGCTGTATGTGGTGGGAATGGTGGGTGTGGAGGGAGTTGCACTGCTCTTGTTGGTGTTATGGGGTCTTCTTCTCTTCTGGAATGGGTGAAGCTGTATGCGGTGGGAATGGAGGGTGTGGTGGGAGTTGCACTGCTCTTGTTGGTGTTATGGGGTCTTCTTCTCTTCTGGAATGAGTGAAGCTGTATGTGGTGGGAATGGAGGGTGTGGAGGGAGTTGCACTGCTCTTGTTGGTGTTATGGGGTCTTCTTCTCTTCTGGAATGAGTGAAGCTGTATGTGGTGGGAATGGAGGGTGTGGAGGGAGTTGCACTGCTCTTGTTGGTGTTATGGGGTCTTCTTCTCTTCTGGAGTGGGTGAAGCTGTATGTGGTGGGAATGGAGGGTGTGGTGGGAGTTGCACTGCTCTTGTTGGTGTTATGGGGTCTTCTTCTCTTCTGGAATAGGTGAAGATGTATGTGGTGGGAATGGAGGGTGTGGTGGGAGTTGCACTGCTCTTGTTGGTGTTATGGGGTCTTCTTCTCTTCTGGAATGAGTGAAGCTGTATGTGGTGGGAATGGCGGGTGTGGTGGGAGTTGCACTGCTCTTGTTGGTGTTATGGGGTCTTCTTTTCTTCTGGAATGGGTGAAGCTGTATGTTATGGGAATGGAGGGTGTGGAGGGAGTTGCACTGCTCTTGTTGGTGTTATGGGGTCTTCTTCTCTTCTGGAATGGGTGAAGCTGTATGTGATGGGAATGGAGGGTGTGGAAGGAGTTTCACTGCTCTTGTTGGTGTTATGGGGTCTTCTTTTCTTCTGGAATGGGTGAAGCTGTATGTGATGGGAATGGAGGGTGTGGAGGGAGTTGCACTGCTCTTGTTGGTGTTATGGGGTCTTCTCCTCTTCTAGAATGGGTGAAGCTGTATGTGGTGGGAATGGAGGGTGTGGAGGGAGTTGCACTGCTCTTGTTGGTGTTATGGGGTCTTCTTCTCTTCTGGAATGGGTGAAGCTGTATGTGGTGGGAATGGAGGGTGTGGAGGGAGTTGCACTGCTCTTGTTGGTGTTATGGGGTCTTCTTCTCTTCTGGAATGAGTGAAGCTGTATGTGGTGGGAATGGAGGGTGTGGTGGGAGTTGCACTGCTCTTGTTGGTGTTATGGGGTCTTCTTCTCTTCTGGAATGGGTGAAGCTGTATGTTGTGGGAATGGAGGGTGTGGAGGGAGTTGCACTGCTCTTGTTGGTGTTATGGGGTCTTCTTCTCTTCTGGAATGAGTGAAGCTGTATGTGGTGGGAATGGAGGGTGTGGTGGGAGTTGCACTGCTCTTGTTGGTGTTATGGGGTCTTCTTCTCTTCTGGAATGGATGAAGATGTATGTGGTGGGAATGGAGGGTGTGGAGGGAGTTGCACTGCTCTTGTTGGTGTTATGGGGTCTTCTTCTCTTCTGGAATGAGTGAAGATGTATGTGGTGGGAATGGAAGGTGTGGTGGGAGTTGCACTGCTCTTGTTGGTGTTATGGGGTCTTCTCCTCTTCTGGAATGGGTGAAGCTGTATGTGGTGGGAATGGAGGGTGTGGAGGGAGTTGCACTGCTCTTGTTGGTGTTATGGGGTCTTCTTCTCTTCTGGAATGAGTGGAGCTGTATGTGGTGGGAATGGAGGGTGTGGAGGGAGTTGCATCGCTCTTGTTGGTGTTATGGGGTCTTCTTCTCTTCTGGAATAAGTGAAGCTGTATGTGGTGGGAATGGCGGGTGTGGAGGGAGTTGCATCGCTCTTGTTGGTGTTATGGGGTCTTCTTCTCTTCTGGAATGAGTGAAGCTGTATGTGGTGGGAATGGAGGGTGTGGAGGGAGTTGCACTGCTCTTGTTGGTATTATGGGGTCTTCTTCTCTTCTGGAATGGGTGAAGCTGTATGTGGTGGGAATGGAGGGTGTGGTGGGAGTTGCACTGCTCTTGTTGGTGTTATGGGGTCTTCTTTTCTTCTGGAATGGGTGAAGCTGTATGTTATGGGAATGGAGGGTGTGGAGGGAGTTGCACTGCTCTTGTTGGTGTTATGGGGTCTTCTTCTCTTCTGGAATGAGTGAAGCTGTATGTGGTGGGAATGGAGGGTGTGGTGGGAGTTGCACTGCTCTTGTTGGTGTTATGGGGTCTTCTTCTCTTCTGGAATGGGTGAAGCTGTATGTGATGGGAATGGAGGGTGTGGAGGGAGTTGCACTGCTCTTGTTGGTGTTATGGGGTCTTCTTCTCTTCTGGAATGGGTGAAGCTGTATGTGATGGGAATGGAGGGTGTGGAGGGAGTTGCATTGCTCTTGTTGGTGTTATGGGGTCTTCTTCTCTTCTGGAATGGGTGAAGCTGTATGTGATGGGAATGGAGGGTGTGGAGGGAGTTGCACTGCTCTTGTTGGTGTTATGGGGTCTTCTCCTCTTCTGGAATGGGTGAAGCTGTATGTGGTGGGAATGGTGGGTGTGGAGGGAGTTGCACTGCTCTTGTTGGTGTTATGGGGTCTTCTTCTCTTCTGGAATGGGTGAAGCTGTATGTGGTGGGAATGGAGGGTGTGGAGGGAGTTGCACTGCTCTTGTTGGTGTTATGGGGTCTTCTTCTCTTCTGGAATGAGTGAAGCTGTATGTGGTGGGAATGGAGGGTGTGGTGGGAGTTGCACTGCTCTTGTTGGTGTTATGGGGTCTTCTTCTCTTCTGGAATGGGTGAAGCTGTATGTGGTGGGAATGGAGGGTGTGGAGGGAGTTGCACTGCTCTTGTTGGTGTTATGGGGTCTTCTTCTCTTCTGGAATGGGTGAAGATGTATGTGGTGGGAATGGAGGGTGTGGAGGGAGTTGCATCGCTCTTGTTGGTGTTATGGGGTCTTCTTCTCTTCTGGAATGGGTGAAGATGTATGTGGTGGGAATGGAGGGTGTGGTGGGAGTTGCACTGCTCTTGTTGGTGTTATGGGGTCTTCTTCTCTTCTGGAATGGGTGAAGATGTATGTGGTGGGAATGGAGGGTGTGGTGGGAGTTGCACTGCTCTTGTTGGTGTTATGGGGTCTTCTTCTCTTCTGGAATGGGTGAAGCTGTATGTGGTGGGAATGGAGGGTGTGGAGGGAGTTGCACTGCTCTTGTTGGTGTTATAGGGTCTTCTTCTCTTCTGGAATGAGTGAAGATGTATGTGGTGGGAATGGAGGTTGTGGTGGGAGTTGCACTGCTCTTGTTGGTGTTATGGGGTCTTCTCCTCTTCTGGAATGGGTGAAGCTGTATGTGGTGGGAATGGAGGGTGTGGAGGGAGTTGCACTGCTCTTGTTGGTGTTATGGGGTCTTCTTCTCTTCTGGAATGAGTGAAGCTGTATGGGGTGGGAATGGAGGGTGTGGAGGGAGTTGCATCGCTCTTGTTGGTGTTATGGGGTCTTCTTCTCTTCTGGAATGAGTGAAGCTGTATGTGGTGGGAATGGCGGGTGTGGAGGGAGTTGCATCGCTCTTGTTGGTGTTATGGGGTCTTCTTCTCTTCTGGAATGAGTGAAGCTGTATGTGGTGGGAATGGAGGGTGTGGTGGGAGTTGCACTGCTCTTGTTGGTGTTATGGGGTCTTCTTCTCTTCTGGAATGAGTGAAGCTGTATGTGGTGGGAATGGCGGGTGTGGTGGGAGTTGCACTGCTCTTGTTGGTGTTATGGGGTCTTCTTTTCTTCTGGAATGGGTGAAGCTGTATGTTATGGGAATGGAGGGTGTGGAGGGAGTTGCACTGCTCTTGTTGGTGTTATGGGGTCTTCTTCTCTTCTGGAATGGGTGAAGCTGTATGTGATGGGAATGGAGGGTGTTGCACTGCTCTTGTTGGTGTTATGGGGTCTTCTTTTCTTCTGGAATGAGTGAAGCTGTATGTGGTGGGAATGGAGGGTGTGGAGGGAGTTGCACTGCTCTTGTTGGTGTTATGGGGTCTTCTTCTCTTCTGGAATGAGTGAAGCTGTATGTGGTGGGAATGGAGGGTGTGGAGGGAGTTGCACTGCTCTTGTTGGTGTTATGGGGTCTTCTTCTCTTCTGGAATGGGTGAAGCTGTATGTGGTGGGAATGGAGGGTGTGGTGGGAGTTGCACTGCTCTTGTTGGTGTTATGGGGTCTTCTTCTCTTCTGGAATAGGTGAAGATGTATGTGGTGGGAATGGAGGGTGTGGTGGGAGTTGCACTGCTCTTGTTGGTGTTATGGGGTCTTCTTCTATTCTGGAGTGAGTGAAGCTGTATGTGATGGGAATGGCGGGTGTGGTGGGAGTTGCACTGCTCTTGTTGTTGTTATGGGGTCTTCTTTTCTTCTGGAATGGGTGAAGCTGTATGTTATGGGAATGGAGGGTGTGGAGGGAGTTGCACTGCTCTTGTTGGTGTTATGGGGTCTTCTTTTCTTCTGGAATGGGTGAAGCTGTATGTGATGGGAATGGAGGGTGTGGAGGGAGTTGTACTGCTCTTGTTGGTGTTATGGGGTCTTCTTCTCTTCTGGAATGGGTGAAGCTGTATGTGATGGGAATGGAGGGAGTGGAGGGAGTTGCACTGCTCTTGTTGGTGTTATGGGGTCTTCTTCTCTTCTGGAATGGGTGAAGCTGTATGTGATGGGAATGGAGGGTGTGGAGGGAGTTGCACTGCTCTTGTTGGTGTTATGGGGTCTTCTCCTCTTCTGGAATGGGTGAAGCTGTATGTGGTGGGAATGGAGGGTGTGGAGGGAGTTGCACTGCTCTTGTTGGTGTTATGGGGTCTTCTTCTCTTCTGGAATGGGTGAAGCTGTATGTGGTGGGAATGGAGGGTGTGGAGGGAGTTGCACTGCTCTTGTTGGTGTTATGGGGTCTTCTTCTCTAATGGAATGAGTGAAGCTGTATGTGGTGGGAATGGAGGGTGTGGTGGGAGTTGCACTGCTCTTGTTGGTGTTATGGGGTCTTCTTCTCTTCTGGAATGGGTAAAGCTGTATGTGGTGGGAATGGAGGGTGTGGAGGGAGTTGCACTGCTCTTGTTGGTGTTATGGGGTCTTCTTCTCTTCTGGAATGGGTGAAGCTGTATGTGGTGGGAATGGTGGGTGTGGAGGGAGTTGCATCGCTCTTGTTGGTGTTATGGGGTCTTCTTCTCTTCTGGAATGAGTGAAGCTGTATGTGGTGGGAATGGAGGGTGTGGAGGGAGTTGCACTGCTCTTGTTGGTGTAATGGGGTCTTCTTCTCTTCTGGAATGGGTGAAGCTGTATGTGATGGGAATGGAGGGTGTGGAGGGAGTTGCACTGCTCTTGTTGGTGTTATGGGGTCTTCTTCTCTTCTGGAATGAGTGAAGCTGTATGTGGTGGGAATGGAGGGTGTGGTGGGAGTTGCACTGCTCTTGTTGGTGTTATGGGGTCTTCTTCTCTTCTGGAATGGGTGAAGATGTATGTGATGGGAATGGAGGGTGTGGAGGGAGTTGCACTGCTCTTGTTGGTGTTATGGGGTCTTCTTCTCTTCTGGAATGGGTGAAGCTGTATGTGATGGGAATGGAGGGTGTGGAGGGAGTTGCACTGCTCTTGTTGGTGTTATGGGGTCTTCTTCTCTTCTGGAATGGGTGAAGATGTATGTGATGGGAATGGAGGGTGTGGAGGGAGTTGCACTGCTCTTGTTGGTGTTATGGGGTCTTCTTCTCTTCTGGAATGGGTGAAGCTGTATGTGATGGGAATGGAGGGTGTGGTGGGAGTTGCACTGCTCTTGTTGGTGTTATGGGGTCTTCTCCTCTTCTGGAATGGGTGAAGCTGTATGTGGTGGGAATGGTGGGTGTGGAGGGAGTTGCACTGCTCTTGTTGGTGTTATGGGGTCTTCTTCTCTTCTGGAATGGGTGAAGCTGTATGTGGTGGGAATGGAGGGAGTTGCACTGCTCTTGTTGGTGTTATGGGGTCTTCTTCTCTTCTGGAATGAGTGAAGCTGTATGTCGTGGGAATGGAGGGTGTGGTGGGAGTTGCACTGCTCTTGTTGGTGTTATGGGGTCTTCTTCTCTTCTGGAATGGGTGAAGCTGTATGTGGTGGGAATGGAGGGTGTGGAGGGAGTTGCACTGCTCTTGTTGGTGTTATGGGGTCTTCTTCTCTTCTGGAATGAGTGAAGCTGTATGTGGTGGGAATGGAGGGTGTGGTGGGAGTTGCACTGCTCTTGTTGGTGTTATGGGGTCTTCTTCTCTTCTGGAATGGGTGAAGATGTATGTGGTGGGAATGGAGGGTGTGGAGGGAGTTGCACTGCTCTTGTTGGTGTTATGGGGTCTTCTTCTCTTCTGGAATGAGTGAAGATGTATGTGGTGGGAATGGAGGTTGTGGTGGGAGTTTCACTGCTCTTGTTGGTGTTATGGGGTCTTCTCCTCTTCTGGAATGGGTGAAGCTGTATGTGGTGGGAATGGAGGGTGTGGAGGGAGTTGCATCGCTCTTGTTGGTGTTATGGGGTCTTCTTCTCTTCTGGAATGAGTGAAGCTGTATGTGGTGGGAATGGCGGGTGTGGAGGGAGTTGCATCGCTCTTGTTGGTGTTATGGGGTCTTCTTCTCTTCTGGAATGAGTGAAGCTGTATGTGGTGGGAATGGAGGGTGTGGTGGGAGTTGCACTGCTCTTGTTGGTGTTATGGGGTCTTCTTCTCTTCTAGAATGAGTGAAGCTGTATGTGATGGGAATGGAGGGTGTCGTGGGAGTTGCACTGCTCTTGTTGGTGTTATGGGGTCTTCTTCTATTCTGGAATGTGTGAAGCTGTATGTGGTGGGAATGGAGGGTGTGGAGGGAGTTGCACTGCTCTTGTTGGTGTTATGGGGTCTTCTTCTCTTCTGGAATGAGTGAAGCTGTATGTGGTGGGAATGGAGGGTGTGGTGGGAGTTGCACTGCTCTTGTTGGTGTTATGGGGTCTTCTTCTCTTCTGGAATGAGTGAAGCTGTATGTGGTGGGAATGGAGGGTGTGGTGGGAGTTGCACTGCTCTTGTTGGTGTTATGGGGTCTTCTTTCTTCTGGAATGGGTGAAGCTGTATGTGGTGGGAATGGAGGGTGTGGTGGGAGTTGCACCGCTCTTGTTGGTGTTATGGGGTCTTCTTCTCTTCTGGAATGGGTGAAGCTGTATGTGATGGGAATGGAGGGTGTGGAGGGAGTTGCACTGCTCTTGTTGGTGTTATGGGGTCTTCTCCTCTTCTGGAATGGGTGAAGCTGTATGTGGTGGGAATGGTGGGTGTGGAGGGTGTTGCACTGCTCTTGTTGGTGTTATGGGGTCTTCTTCTCTTCTGGAATGGGTGAAGCTGTATGTGGTGGGAATGGAGGGTGTGGAGGGAGTTGCACTGCTCTTGTTGGTGTTATGGGGTCTTCTTCTCTTCTGGAATGAGTGAAGCTGTATGTGTTGGGAATGGAGGGTGTGGTGGGAGTTGCACTGCTCTGGTTGGTGTTATGGGGTCTTCTTCTCTTCTGGAATGGGTGAAGCTGTATGTGGTGGGAATGGAGGGTGTGGAGGGAGTTGCACTGCTCTTGTTGGTGTTATGGGGTCTTCTTCTCTTCTGGAATGGGTGAAGCTGTATGTGGTGGGAATGGAGGGTGTGGAGGGAGTTGCACTGCTCTTGTTGGTGTTATGGGGTCTTCTTCTCTTCTGGAATGGGTGAAGCTGTATGTGGTGGGAATGGAGGGTGTGGAGGGAGTTGCACTGCTCTTGTTGGTGTTATGGGGTCTTCTTCTCTTCTGGAATGAGTGAAGCTGTATGTGGTGGGAATGGAGGGTGTGGAGGGAGTTGCACTGCTCTTGTTGGTGTTATGGGGTCTTCTTCTCTTCTGGAATGAGTGAAGCTGTATGCGGTGGGAATGGAGGGTGTGGAGGGAGTTGCACTGCTCTGGTTGGTGTTATGGGGTCTTCTTCTCTTCTGGAATGGGTGAAGCTGTATGTGATGGGAATGGAGGGTGTGGAGGGAGTTGCACTGCTCTTGTTGGTGTTATGGGGTCTTCTTCTCTTCTGGAATGGGTGAAGCTGTATGTGATGGGAATGGAGGGTGTGGAGGGAGTTGCACTGCTCTAGTTGGTGTTATGGGGTCTTCTCCTCTTCTGGAATGGGTGAAGCTGTATGTGGTGGGAATGGTGGGTGTGGAGGGAGTTGCATTGCTCTTGTTGGTGTTATGGGGTCTTCTTCTCTTCTGGAATGGGTGAAGCTGTATGTGGTGGGAATGGAGGGTGTGGTGGGAGTTGCACTGCTCTTGTTGGTGTTATGGGGTCTTCTTCTCTTCTGGAATGGGTGAAGCTGTATGTGGTGGGAATGGAGGGTGTGGTGGGAGTTGCACTGCTCTTGTTGGTGTTATGGGGTCTTCTTTTCTTCTGGAATGGGTGAAGCTGTATGTGGTGGGAATGGAGGGTGTGGAGGGAGTTGCACTGCTCTTGTTGGTGTTATGGGGTCTTCTTCTCTTCTGGAATGAGTGAAGCTGTATGTGGTGGGAATGGAGGGTGTGGTGGGAGTTGCACTGCTCTTGTTGGTGTTATGGGGTCTTCTTCTCTTCTGGAATGGGTGAAGCTGTATGTGGTGGGAATGGAGGGTGTGGTGGGAGTTGCACTGCTCTTGTTGGTGTTATGGGGTCATCTCCTCTTCTGGAATGGGTGAAGCTGTATGTGGTGGGAATGGAGGGTGTGGAGGGAGTTGCACTGCTCTTGTTGGTGTTATGGGGTCATCTCCTCTTCTGGAATGGGTGAAGCTGTATGTGGTGGGAATGGAGGGTGTGGAGGGAGTTGCACTGCTCTTGTTGGTGTTATGGGGTCTTCTTCTCTTCTGGAATGAGTGAAGCTGTATGTGGTGGGAATGGAGGGTGTGGAGGGAGTTGCACTGCTCTTGTTGGTGTTATGGGGTCTTCTCTTCTGGAATGAGTGAAGCTGTATGTGATGGGAATGGAGGGTGTGGAGGGAGTTGCACTGCTCTTGTTGGTGTTATGGGGTCTTCTTCTCTTCTGGAATGAGTGAAGATGTATGTGGTGGGAATGGAGGGTGTGGTGGGAGTTGCACTGCTCTTGTTGGTGTTATGGGGTCTTCTTCTCTTCTGGAATGAGTGAAGCTGTATGTGATGGGAATGGAGGGTGTGGAGGGAGTTGCACTGCTCTTGTTGGTGTTATGGGGTCTTCTTCTCTTCTGGAATGAGTGAAGCTGTATGTGGTGGGAATGGAGGGTGTGGAGGGAGTTGCACTGCTCTTGTTGGTGTTATGGGGTCTTCTTCTCTTCTGGAATGGGTGAAGCTGTATGTGGTGGGAATGGAGGGTGTGGAGGGAGTTGCACTGCTCTTGTTGGTGTTATGGGGTCTTCTTCTCTTCTGGAATGGGTGAAGATGTATGTGGTGGGAATGGAGGATGTGGTGGGAGTTGCACTGCTCTTGTTGGTGTTATGGGGTCTTCTTCTCTTCTGGAATGGGTGAAGCTGTATGTGGTGGGAATGGAGGGTGTGGAGGGAGTTGCACTGCTCTTGTTGGTGTTATGGGGTCTTCTTCTCTTCTGGAATGAGTGAAGCTGTATGTGGTGGGAATGGAGGGTGTGGAGGGAGTTGCACTGCTTTTGTTGGTGTTATGGGGTCTTCTTCTCTTCTGGAATGAGTGAAGCTGTATGTGGTGGGAATGGAGGATGTGGTGGGAGTTGCACTGCTCTTGTTGGTGTTATGGGGTCTTCTTCTCTTCTGGAATGGGTGAAGCTGTATGTGGTGGGAATGGAGGGTGTGGAGGGAGTTGCACTGCTCTTGTTGGTGTTATGGGGTCTTTTAAGATATATTTGGGGCGGTCATAGTAACTGTGACTATTTTCCCCCTAGAATTGGTCCGGGATGAAGTGTCAGTTCAAGCTTCTTCGGATGTCCTTTGCCTTAATATGCAGTAAGTACAATCACCTGCATGACTGCCAAACCTGACCTGAAGAGCTAGCAATCCTTTTCTATAAAGGCTCTAGAAATCTGTATACAGGGAAATGTCTGCAGGGATGGGCGCTGATCTCATCCTTCTCTGATGATCAGACACGTGGAGTCAGGGTAGCGCCAGAAGAGTGCGATTCACACTTGGCAGATGCCCCGTGGTAAACACCTTTCACGTGTCTCGTCCCACGCCTCACCCACACATTCAGACTGCCTGGCGCTGAGTAAGAGCGCATCGTGACAAGGACTGTCAGGAATAAACACACACATATATACAGTGGGGAGGGAAAGTATTCAGACCCCCTTCAATTTTTCACTCTTTGTTATATTGCAGCCATTTGCTTAAATCATTTAAGTTCATTTTTTCCTCATTAATGTACACACAGCACCCCATATTGTACACACAGCACCCCATATTGTACACACAGCACCCCATATTGTACACACAGCACCCCATATTGTACACACAGCCCCCCATATTGTACACACAGCCCCCATATTGTACACACAGCACCCCATATCTTACACACAGCACCCCATATTGTACACACAGCACCCCATATCTTACACACAGCACCCCATATTGTACACACAGCGCCCCATATCTTACACACAGCACCCCATATTGTACACACAGCGCCCCATATTGCACACACAGCACCCCATATTGTACACACAGCGCCCCATATTGCACACACAGCACCCCATATTGTACACACAGCCCCCCCATATTGTACACACAACACCCCATATTGTACACACAACACCCCATATTGTACACACAGCACCCCATATTGTACACACAACACCCCATATTGTACACACAGCCCCCCATATTGTACACACAGCCCCCCATATTGTACACACAACACCCCATATTGTACACACGGCACCCCATATTGTACACACAACACCCCATATTGTACACACAGCACCTCATATTGTACACACAGCACCTCATATTGTACACACAGCGCCCCATATTGTACACACAGAACCCCATATTGTACACACAGCACCTCGTATTGTACACACAGCACCCCATATTGTACACACAGCACCCCGTATTGTACACACTGCACCCCATATTGTACACACTGCACCCCATATTGTACACACTGCACCCCATATTGTACACACAGCACCCCATATTGTACACACAGCCCCCCATATTGTACACACAGCACCCCATATTGTACACACAGCACCCCATATTGACAGAAAAACACAGAATTGTTGACATTTTTGCAGATTTATTAAGAAAGAAAACCTGAAATATCACATGGTCCTAAGTATTCAGACCCTTTGCTGTGACACTCATATATATAACTCAGGTGCTGTCCATTTCTTCTGATCATCCTTGAGATGGTTCTACACCTTCATTTGAGTCCAGCTGTGTTTGATTATACTGATTGGACTTGATTAGGAAAGCCACACACTTGTCTATATAAGACCTTACAGCTCACAGTGCATGTCAGAGCAAATGAGAATCATGAGATCAAAGGAACTGCCTGAAGAGCTCAGAGACAGAATTGTGGCAAGGCACAGATCTGGCCAAGGTTACAAAAACATTTCTGCTGCACTTAAGGTTCCTAAGAGCACAGTGGCCTCCATAATCCTTCAATGGAAGACGTTTGGGACGACCGGAAGCCTTCCTAGAGCTGGCTGTACGGCCAAACTGAGCTATCGGGGGAGAAGAGCCTTGGTGAGAGAGGTAAAGAAGAACCCAAAGATCATTGTGGCTGAGCTCCAGAGATGCAGTCAGGAGATGGGAGAAAGTTGTAGAAAGTCAACCATCACTGCAGCCCTCCACCAGTCGGGGCTTTATGGCAGAGCGGCCCGACGGAAGCCTCTCCTCAGTGCAAGACACATGAAAGCCGCATGGAGTTTGCTAAAAAAACACCTGAAGGACTCCAAGATGGTGAGAAATAAGATTCTCTGGTCTGATGAGAACAAGATAGAACTTTTTGGCCTTAATTCTAAGCGGTATGTGTGGAGAAAACCAGGCACTGCTCATCACCTGTCCAATACAGTCCCAACAGTGAAGCATGGTGGTGGCAGCATCATGCTGTGGGGTGTTTTTCAGCTGCAGGGACAGGACGACTGGTTGCAATCGAGGGAAAGATGAATGCGGCCAAGTACAGGGATATCCTGGACGAAAACCTTCTCCAGAGTGCTCAGGACCTCAGACTGGGCCGAAGGTTTACCTTCCAACAAGACAATGACCCTAAGCACACAGCTAAAATAACGAAGGAGTGGCTTCACAACAACTCCGTGACTGTTCTTGAATGGCCCAGCCAGAGCCCTGACTTAAACCCAATTGAGCATCTCTGGAGAGACCTAAAAATGGCCGTCCACCAACGTTTACCATCCCCCCTGACAGAACTGGAGAGGATCTGCAAGGAGGAATGGCAGAGGATCCCCAAATCCAGGGGTGAAAAACTTGTATCTTTCCCAAAAAGACTCATCAAAAGGGGCTTCTACTAAATACGGAGCAAAGGGTCTGAATACTTAGGAGCATGTGATATTTCAGGTTTTCTTTTTTAATAAATCTGCAAAAATGTCAACAATTCTGTGTTTTTCTGACTATGGGGTGCTGTGTGTACAATATGGGGTGCTGTGCATACAATATGGGGTGCTGTGCGTACAATATGGGGTGCTGTGCGTACAATATGGGGTGCTGTGTGTACAATATGGGGTGCTGTGTGTACAATATGGGGCGCCGTGTGTACAATATGGGGCGCCGTGTGTACAATATGGGGCGCCGTGTGTACAATATGGGGCGCCGTGTGTACAATATGGGGCGCCGTGTGTACAATATGGGGCGCCGTGTGTACAATATGGGGCGCCGTGTGTACAATATGGGGCGCCGTGTGTACAATATGGGGCGCCGTGTGTACAATATGGGGCGCCGTGTGTACAATATGGGGCGCCGTGTGTACAATATGGGGCGCCGTGTGTACAATATGGGGTGCCGTGTGTACAATATGGGGCGCCGTGTGTACAATATGGGGCGCCGTGTGTACAATATGGGGCGCCGTGTGTACAATATGGGGTGCCGTGTGTACATTAATGAGGAAAAAAAATCAACTTAAATGGTTTATGAAATGGCTGCAATATAACAAAGAGTGAAAAATTTAAGGGGGTCTGAATACTTTCCGTCCCCACTGTATATATATATATATATATACTCTCAGTATATGGCTCCTCTGTATATTGTAGAGAGGTGAAAGTCTTCAGTTCCATTGATGAGAAGCTCCTCTTGCCCCCCCATTGGTTCATGGTGGTGGGGGGGTTTTCTCCCTCTAACCCCTCAGATACATCCTGGGTCATACCAGCATCCTACCCTGGTGGTTCTGGAGGTATCTTGCTGGTGGCAGGGTGGTGGCAGGGTGGTGGCGGGGTGGTGGCAGCTTGCATCGGTGCAGTAGATATCACCGGTACGGCAATGTTCAGTCCGGGTTCTGTATTTCGGGGTGGAACGAGATCATTTGAGGATGCGTGCGTGTTTTGTGTGTCTATAGGAAGGAGCTGCATCTCCCTCTTCATAAGTCATTCTCCCTCTGCAAGGACATTATCCACCCAATGACATCATCCCCTGTCACTGGGATCCACAGAGAAGGCGGAGGCTGCCCCCTGCTGGAGACCGATGGGATGTCATTTTAAATGCAGCTTATGTGTGTTTGTGTATATATAATATATGTAAGTACACCCCTCAGTGACATTTGTGTAAATCTTTTCTTCTATCTGTTCATGTGACAACACTGAAGAAATGACACTTGTCTACAATGTAAAGTAGTGAGTGTACAGCTTGTATAACAGTGTAAATTTGCTGTCCCCTCAAAATAACTCAACACACAGCCATTAATGTCTAAACCGCTGGCAACAAAAGTCAGTACACCCCTAAGTGAAAATCTCCAAATTGGGCCCTATTATCCATTTTCCCTCCCCGGTGTCATGTGACTCGTTAGTGTTACAAGGTCTCAGGTGTGAATGGGGAGCAGGTGTGTTAAATTTGGTGTTATCGCTCTCACTCTCTCATACTGGTCACTGGAAGTACAACATGGCACCTCATGGCAAAGAACTCTCTGAGGATCTGACAATAAGAATTGTTGCTCTACATAAAGATGGCCTAGGCTATAAGAAAATTGCCAAGACCCTGAAACTGAGCTGCAGCACGGTGGCCAAGACCATACAGCGGTATAACAGGACAGGTTCCCCTCAGAACAGGCCTCGCCATGGTCCACCAAAGAAGTTGAGGTCACGTGCTCAGCGTCATATCCAGAGGTTGTCTTTGGGAAATAGACGTATGAGTGCTGCCAGCATTGCTGCAGAGGTTGTAGGGGTGGGGGTCAGCCTGTCAGTGCTCAGACCATACGCCGCACACTGCATCAAATTGCTCTGCATGGCTGTCATCCCAGAAGGAAGCCTCTTCTAAAGATGATGCACAAGAAAGTCCACAAACAGTTTGCTGAAGACAAGCAGACTAAGGAGATGGATTACTGGAACCATGTCCTGTGGTCTGATGAGACCAAGATAAACGTATTTGGTTCAGATGGTGACAAGCGTGTGTGGGGGCAACCAGGTGAGGAGGACAAAGACAAGTGTGTCTTGTCTACAGTCAAGCATGGAGGTGGGAGTGTCATGGTCTGGGGGTACATGAGTGCTGCCGGCACTGGGGGGCTACAGATCATTGAGGGGACCATGAATGCCAACATGTACTGTGACATACTGAAGCAGAGCATGATCCCCTCCCTTCAGAGACTGGACCGCAGGGCAGTATTCCAACATGATAACCACCCCAAACACACCTCCAAGACCACCACTGCCTTGCTAAAGAAGCTGAGGGTAAAGGTGATGGACTGGCCAAGCATGTCTCCAGACCTAAACCCTATTGATCATCTGTGGGACATCCTCAAACGGAAGGTGGAGGAGCGCAAGGTCTCTAACATCCACCAGCTCCGTGATGTCGTCATGGAGGAGGGGAAGAGGACTCCAGTGACAACCTGTGAAGCTCTGGTGACCTCCATGCCCAAGAGGGTTAAGGCAGTGCTGGAAAATAATGGTGGCCACACAAAATATTGACACTTTGGGCCCAATTTGGAGATTTTCACTTAGGGGTGTACTGACTTTTGTTGCCAGCGGTTTAGACATTAATGGCTGTGTGTTGAGTTATTTTGAGGGGACAGCAAATTTACACTGTTATACAAGCTGTACACTCACTACTTTACATTGTAGCCAAGTGTCATTTCTTCAGTGTTGTCACATGAAAAGATAGAAGAAAAGATTTACACAAATGTCACTGAGGGGTGTACTAACTTTTGTGAGATACTGTGTGTGTATATATATATATATATATATATATATGTAACTCCACATTTTTTGGGGAAAAACAAAAAAGAATATAATGCAGTGGCGGCTGGTGGTAATTTTTTTGGGTGGTGGGAAACAGTGCACCCGCAAACGCCGCGCCCCGAGCCCACCCTATTTTGAAGCCTATTATAGCCTCTGGCTCTAATTGGTGCTTCAAAAATACACAACCCCCCCCCCACATTGGAATTCATGCGCCTGGCGTTCTGAAAGGGGCTGGATGCATAGATGGGGGGTGGCGGTGATGGATAGGGGAGGTGGCGCCCGTGCACTCTCAATGGACGGGCCACCCCTGATATAACGTATACAATTGCTAGATGGACTTGTGTCTTTTTTCAACCTGAATAAACTATGTAATCGCTACACAAGTTCCACCAAGCTGTAATTGGATGTTTCCTTTCCAATCTGCAACCGAAGTCTCTCTCCCATACACAGCTGTCACATGACCCGGCTCTCTCCATACACAGCTGTCACATGACCCGGCTCTCTCCATACACAGCTGTCACATGACCCGGCTCTCTCCATACACAGCTGTCACATGACCCGGCTCTCTCCATACACAGCTGTCACATGACCCGGCTCTCTCCATACACAGCTGTCACATGACCCGGCTCTCTCCATACACAGCTGTCACATGACCCGGCTCTCTCCATACACAGCTGTCACATGACCCGGCTCTCTCCATATACAGCTGTCACATGACCCGGCTCTCTCCATATACAGCTGTCACATGACCCGGCTCTCTCCATATACAGCTGTCACATGACCCGGCTCTCTCCATATACAGCTGTCACATGACCCGGCTCTCTCCATATACAGCTGTCACATGACCCATCTCTCTCCCATACACAGCTGTCACATGACCCGGCTCTCCCCCATATACAGCTGTCACATGACCCGGCTCTCTCCATATACAGCTGTCACATGACCCGGCTCTCTCCATATACAGCTGTCACATGACCCGGCTCTCTCCATATACAGCTGTCACATGACCCGGCTCTCTCCATACACAGCTGTCACATGACCCGGCTCTCTCCATACACAGCTGTCACATGACCCGGCTCTCTCCATACACAGCTGTCACATGACCCGGCTCTCTCCATATACAGCTGTCACATGACCCGGCTCTCTCCATAGACAGCTGTCACATGACCCGGCTCTCTCCATATACAGCTGTCACATGACTCGGCTCTCTCCATATACAGCTGTCACATGACTCGGCTCTCTCCATATACAGCTGTCACATGACCCGGCTCTCTCCCATATACAGCTGTCACATGACCCGGCTCTCTCCATATACAGCTGTCACATGACCCGGCTCTCTCCCATATCTAGCTGTCACATGACCCATCTCTCTCCCATATACAGCTGTCACATGACCCGACTCTCCCCCATATACAGCTGTCACATGACCCATCTCTCTCCCATATACAGCTGTCACATGACCCGGCTCTCTCCATATACAGCTGTCACATGACCCGGCTCTCTCCATATACAGCTGTCACATGACCCGGCTCTCTCCATATACAGCTGTCACATGACCCGGCTCTCTCCATATACAGCTGTCACATGACCCGGCTCTCTCCATATACAGCTGTCACATGACCCGGCTCTCTCCATATCCAGCTGTCACATGACCCGGCTCTCTCCATATACAGCTGTCACATGACTCGGCTCTCTCCCATATACAGCTGTCACATGACTCGGCTCTCTCCCATATACAGCTGTCACATGACCCGACTCTCCCCCATATCCAGCTGTCACATGACCCGGCTCTCTCCATATACAGCTGTCACATGACCCGGCTCTCTCCATATCCAGCTGTCACATGACCCGGCTCTCTCCACATACAGCTGTCACATGACCCGACTCTCTCCCATATACAACTGTCACATGACCCGGCTCTCTCCATATACAGCTGTCACATGACCCGGCTCTCTCCCATATACAGCTGTCACATGACCCGACTCTCTCCCATATACAACTGTCACATGACTCGGCTCTCTCCATATACAGCTGTCACATGACCCGGCTCTCTCCCATATCTAGCTGTCACATGACCCATCTCTCTCCCATATACAGCTGTCACATGACCCGACTCTCCCCCATATACAGCTGTCACATGACCCGGCTCTCTCCCATATACAGCTGTCACATGACCCGGCTCTCTCCATATACAGCTGTCACATGACCCGGCTCTCTCCATATACAGCTGTCACATGACCCGGCTCTCTCCATATACAGCTGTCACATGACCCGGCTCTCTCCATATACAGCTGTCACATGACCCGGCTCTCTCCATATACAGCTGTCACATGACCCGGCTCTCTCCATATCCAGCTGTCACATGACCCGGCTCTCTCCATATACAGCTGTCACATGACTCGGCTCTCTCCCATATACAGCTGTCACATGACTCGGCTCTCTCCCATATACAGCTGTCACATGACCCGACTCTCCCCCATATCCAGCTGTCACATGACCCGGCTCTCTCCATATACAGCTGTCACATGACCCGGCTCTCTCCATATCCAGCTGTCACATGACCCGGCTCTCTCCACATACAGCTGTCACATGACCCGACTCTCTCCCATATACAACTGTCACATGACCCGGCTCTCTCCATATACAGCTGTCACATGACCCGGCTCTCTCCCATATACAGCTGTCACATGACCCGACTCTCTCCCATATACAACTGTCACATGACTCGGCTCTCTCCATATACAGCTGTCACATGACTCGGCTCTCTCCCATATACAGCTGTCACATGACCCGGCTCTCCCCATATACAGCTGTCACATGACCCGGCTCTCTCCATATACAGCTGTCACATGACCCGGCTCTCTCCATATACAGCTGTCACATGACCCGGCTCTCCCCATATACAGCTGTCACATGACCCGGCTCTCTCCATATACAGCTGTCACATGACCCGGCGCTCTCCATATACAGCTGTCACATGACCCGGCTCTCTCTCCATATACAGCTGTCACATGACCCGGCTCTCTCCCATATACAGCTGTCACATGACCCGGCTCTCTCCATATACAGCTGTCACATGACCCGGCTCTCTCCATATACAGCTGTCACATGACCCGGCTCTCTCCCATATACAGCTGTCACATGACCCGGCTCTCTCCCATATACAGCTGTCACATGACCCGGCTCTCTCCATATACCGCTGTCACATGACCCGGCTCTCTCCATATACAGCTGTCACATGACCCGGCTCTCTCTCCATATACAGCTGTCACATGACCCGGCTCTCTCCATATCCATTTAGCTGGTGTTTAGCTGGTTAGTGGGCAGGATGAGGGAGTGGGCTGTCATAGATATGCCCACATGTGCTGCTCAGATGTGATGGGGAGGAAATGCTCAGCATAGAAATTCACTGAGAACTGAGCATGTGCAGAGCTGCCAACACCGCTCTGCAAAATCCCTAGTTGCTTTGGGGACATGAACAGGAGGGGGAGATAGAGAGCAGCAGAATCAGCCAGGTTTTTCCAGAATACAGAAAAGAAATGTCATGGTGATGAGTGAGTATGAACAGAATGGAATACACCATTTATTGATAGATTTTTATGATGGGGGCTTAGTGATATTCTAAGGTGTAGTTTGTAACCCTTCTTTCTCTCCACAGTGAGTTTTGAGTTTGGCAGAGCCGTGTGGCTGAGATTCTACCCATCGGCTTATCCTCCATGCCCTCATCCCAGTTTTGTGGCCCACCTTGGCGGGGTGCTGGTAGGCATTACGCTGGGTGTGGTCGTTCTCAGGAACTTTGAGCAGAGACTCCAGGACCAGTCCCTCTGGTGGATCTTTCTCAGCAGCTACATCATGTTCGTGGCATTTGCCGTATTATGGAATGTCTTCGCCTTCTCCATGTCGGGGCTGAGATTACCGCCACTGCCTTAGGAGTAAAGGACAAGCTGCATGGTCCATAGAGACCCCCTACCACTACAACCACCTCCAACCAAGAGGTCCCACCATGCTGGTCAGCCGAATCTAGAGCTGGTTTCCACCAACAAGCCATCTTCTCCAATATTCACTAACTGGAAGACCTCAGAGGCTCCGGTGTCATGATTAAGGCTTGGAGGGAGATACTGATAACAAGGTGCTATGACATCTACAAATATTCACACATGAACTTATTTTTATATCCACATTGGCATCTGCAGAGGAAGCTTATTTTTATATGTGAGATGAATGTTAGGCCATGAGCTCCATCCAGAGCGGAGGTGTTTGGACTGTCACATGTCTGATGTATGGGGCGGTCAGCTCATTCACATCATCCGTCTTCTGCTGGACTTCTATAGACAGGAAGAGGTGTCACTGTGTACGTGTCATAGTTGTGGAATCTGGTGTTTTTCATAGACCTAGGTGTGACACTTCTGACAGAAGATCCCAGTGGACACGTCAACTCTCTGTGTATCTGTGATGATCTGTTATCCATGATGGACACAAGAATCCAAATATTAGATCAACTGTAAAATAAGTTTTTATTGACCCACCTTTCTGGCGAGCCATGCCACATCTCTGCTCCTCGAACACTACAAGTATTTGATCGTCAGGTCATTGGATTGCTTGATTCCCTCACCAGCCACTCTATTCCTCCTGCCAACTCATGTCTTGTAGAAACACACAAGCTGGCGGGAGGAGCCACCATGGTCAGAGGGGAGCAGATACTCTACACACCTGGAAGTGTGGAATACAAGCAGTGGCAGAGGAGTGGGGGCAGTGGCTAGAGGCAGAGGAGTGGTGACAGTTGCTGGGGGGCAGAGGAGTGGTGACAGTTGCTGGGGGGCAGAGGAGTGGTGACAGTTGCTGGGGGGCAGAGGAGTGGTGACAGTTGCTGGGGGGCAGAGGAGTGGGGGCAGTGGCTGGAGTCAGAGGAGTGGTGACAGTTGCTGGGGGGCAGAGGAGTGGTGACAGTTGCTGGGGGGCAGAGGAGTGGTGACAGTTGCTGGGGGGCAGAGGAGTGGTGACAGTGGCTGGAGGCAGAGGAGTGGTGACAGTGGCTGGAGGCAGAGGAGTGGGGACAGTGGCTGGGGGGCAGAGAAGTGGTGACAGTGGCTGGGGGCAGGGGAGGGATGACATTGGCTGGGGGGCAGAGGAGTGGTGACAGTGCCTGGGGGGGGGGGCAGAGGAGTGGTGACAGTGGCTGGAGGCAGAGGAGTGGGGACAGTGGCTGGGGGGCAGAGGAGTGGTGACAGTGGCTGGGGGAAGAGTGGTGACAGTGGCTGGGGGGGCAGAGGAGTGGGGACAGTGGCTGCAGGGGCAGAGGAGTGGTGACAGTGGCTGGGGGCAGAAGAGTGGTGACAGTGGCTGGGGGCAGGGGAGTGGTGACAGTGGCTAGGGGGCAGAGGAGTGGGGACAGTGGCTGGGGGGCAGAGGAATGGGGACAGTGGCTGGAGGGGCAGAGGAGTGGTGACAGTGGCTGGGGGCAGGGGAGGGATGGTATTGGCTGGCGGTAGAGGAGTGAGGAGAGTGGCTGGGGGAGCAGAGAAGTGATGAAAGTGGCTGGGGGGCAGAGGAGTGAGGAGAGTGGCTGGAGGGGCAGAGGAGTGGTGACAGTGGCTGGGGGCAGAGGAGTGGTGACAGTGGCTGGGGGCAGGGGAGTGGTGACAGTGGCTGGGGGCAGGGGAGTGGTGACAGTGGCTGGGGGCAGGGGAGTGGTGACAGTGGCTACGGGGCAGAGGAGTGGTGACAGTGGCTGGGGGCAGAGGAGTGGGGACAGTGGCTGGGGGCAGGGGAGTGGTGACAGTGGCTAGGGGGCAGAGGAGTGGTGACTGGCTGGGGGCAGGGGAGTGGTGACAGTGGCTGGGGGCAGGGGAGTGGTGACAGTGGCTGGGGGTAGGGGAGTGGTGACAGTGGCTGGGGGCAGGGGAGTGGTGACAGTGGCTGGGGGCAGGGGAGTGGTGACAGTGGCTGGGGACAGGGGAGTGGTGACAGTGGCTGGGGGCAGGGGAGTGGTGACAGTGGCTGGGGGCAGAGGAGTGGGGACTGGGGGGGGGCAGGGGAGTGGTGACAGTGGCTGGGGGCAGGGGAGTGGTGACAGTGGCTGGGGGCAGGGGAGTGGTGACAGTGGCTGGGGGCAGAGGAGTGGGGACAGTGGCTGGAGGGGCAGAGGAGGGGTGATAGTGGCTGGGGGCAGAGGAGGGGTGACAGTGGCTGGGGGCAGAGAAGTGATGACAGTGGCTGGGGGGCAGAGGAGTGAGGAGAGTGGCTGGAGGGGCAGAGGAGTGGTGACAGTGGCTAGGGGGCAGAGGAGTGGGGACAGTGGCTGGGGGGCAGAGGAGTGGGGACAATGGCTGGAGGGGCAGAGGAGTGGTGACAGTGGCTGGGGGCAGAGGAGGGGTGACAGTGGCTGGGGGCAGAGGAGTGGGGACAGTGGCTGGGGGGGCAGGGGAGTGGTGACAGTGGCTAGGGGGCAGAGGAGTGGGGACAGTGGCTGGGGGGCAGAGGAGTGGGGACAGTGGCTGGAGGGGCAGAGGAGTGGTGACAGTGGCTGGGGGCAGAGGAGGGGTGACAGTGGCTGGGGGCAGAGGAGTGAGGAGAGTGGCTGGGGGAGCAGAGAAGTGATGACAGTGGCTGGGGGGCAGAGGAGTGAGGAGAGTGGCTGGGGGGCAGAGGAGTGGGGACAGTGGCTGGAGGGGCAGAGGAGTGGTGACAGTGGCTGGGGGCAGAGGAGTGGTGACAGTGGCTGGGGGTAGAGGAGTGAGGAGAGTGGCTGGGGGGGCAGAGAAGTGATGACAGTGGCTGGGGGCAGAGGAGGGGCGGCAGTGGCAGAGGGGCAAAAGATGGTTGGCGATTGCCGAAAGGCAGAAGAGGGTTGGCAGTGGCCGAGGGGCAGAAGAGGGTTGGCAGTGGCCGAGGGGCAGAAGATGGTTGGCAGTGGCCGAGGGGCAGAAGAGGGTTGGCAGTGGCCGAGGGGCAGAAGAGGGTTGGCAGTGGCCGAGGGGCAGAAGATGGTATGCAGTGGCCGAGGGGCAGAAGATGGTTGGCAGTGGCCGAGGGGCAGAAGAGGGTTGGCAGTGGCCGAGGGGCAGAAGAGGGTTGGCAGTGGCCGAGGGGCAGAAGAGGGTTGGCAGTGGCCGAGGGGCAGAAGAGGGTTGGCAGTGGCCGAGGGGCAGAAGAGGGTTGGCAGTGGCCGAGGGGCAGAAGAGGGTTGGCAGTGGCCGAGGGGCAGAAGAGGGTTGGCAGTGGCCGAGGGGCAGAAGAGGGTTGGCAGTGGCCGAGGGGCAGAAGAGGGTTGGCAGTGGCCGAGGGGCAGAAGATGGTTGGCAGTGGCCGAGGGGCAGAAGATGGTTGGCAGTGGCCGAGGGGCAGAAGAGGGTTGGCAGTGGCCGAGGGGCAGAAGAGGGTTGGCAGTGGCCGAGGGGCAGAAGAGGGTTGGCAGTGGCCGAGGGGCAGAAGAGGGTTGGCAGTGGCCGAGGGGCAGAAGAGGGTTGGCAGTGGCCGAGGGGCAGAAGAGGGTTGGCAGTGGCCGAGGGGCAGAAGATGGTTGGCAGTGGCCGAGGGGCAGAAGATGGTTGGCAGTGGCCGAGGGGCAGAAGAGGGTTGGCAGTGGCCGAGGGGCAGAAGAGGGTTGGCAGTGGCCGAGGGGCAGAAGATGGTTGGCAGTGGCCGAGGGGCAGAAGAGGGTTGGCAGTGGCCGAGGGGCAGAAGAGGGTTGGCAGTGGCCGAGGGGCAGAAGAGGGTTGGCAGTGGCCGAGGGGCAGAAGAGGGTTGGCAGTGGCCGAGGGGCAGAAGAGGGGTGGCAGTGGCCGAGGGGCAGAAGAGGGTTGGCAGTGGCCGAGGGGCAGAAGAGGGTTGGCAGTGGCTGAGGGGCAGAAGAGGGGTGGCTCTACCATACACTGAACCCTGGCAAAGGTTGGGTACTTAGCTTTGATGATGAGGCAATAATTAGAAGTAGAGTAGACAAAGGTCCTGTACAAATGTAAGGCGGGATATTCAGAGTCCTGCACATGCCCCATCATGACTGGTTGTCTTTCTAGTTGCCCATACATCTACCAGTCTGAGCCAGTCCTATTCATTACAAGTCTCTTCCATATGGGGGCGCTCTTCAATCAGCTTATTGAAGGGGATGAAACAATCCGGTGCTGGAAATTATTGTTCAAGTGTAATATTTGCTGTCATTTAACATTTCTATTTCAGCTCGATGTTCTCAACAAGTGAAAGTCTTCTACATGAACATCTCATATGTCTTGTCTTCCTGTCTACAGCCTGGAAATGGACAGGAGTAATGTATCGCCAGCACTGGCTGGGGAGATGTACAAACTCTTATTTTTCTACAGAGTGCCACATGAAAATAAAGACTGTAAAACAGAACGTTACACTGTGTGTGGTCACTTGGAACATTTAGGCTCCATGCACACTGGCCTTAAAAAAATGCCATAACACAAACTTGCCACCACTCTCATTTATAGCTGGCTATCGCAGTAAGCAGCTTTGGGAGGCTAAAACAGGTACCAACAAGTGTCTGGGGAATGCCCAGGAAAAAGCCAAAGTCTACTTACCACCAGCTTGCAGACAACCAAATTGACCTATCTAACAGTAAGCGTTAAAAAAGGGGTTTAGTCCGCACGCATTTGCAAACGCATGCGTGAGCCACAGTTCACTTGGCAGAAAAAAACCCACTCATATAGAGAATTTTTTGTACAAAGTATAGATGAGTTTAGGAGAGTTTTGCGTTGATTCTGCCAGAAAGCTCCAATCAGAAACGCAAACCAGAAGGTTTTTTTTCCTGCCTCTAAATGTTGAGCTCAAAATATGCCTCTAATCGTCCTAATGTGTATGGACACATAGAAGAACATTGAATGTGTATGGACACATAGGAGAACGTTGAATGTGTATGGGCACATAGGAGAACATTGAATGTGTATGGACACATGGGAGAACATTGAATGTGTATGGACACATGGGAGAACATTGAATGTGTATGGACACATGGGAGAACATTGAATGTGTATGGACACATGGGAGAACATTGAATGTGTATGGACACATAGGAGAACATTGAATGTGTACGGACACATAGAAGAACACTGAATGTGTATGGACACATAGGAGAACACTGAATGTGTATGGACACATAGGAGAACATTGAATGTGTATGGACACATAGGAGAACATTGAATGTGTATGGACACATGGGAGAACATTGAATGTGTATGGACACATAGGAGAACGTTGAATGTGTATGGACACATGGGAGAACATTGAATGTGTATGGACACATAGGAGAACATTGAATGTGTACGGACACATAGAAGAACACTGAATGTGTATGGGCACATAGGAGAACATTGAATGTGTATGGACACATGGGAGAACATTGAATGTGTATGGACACATAGGAGAACATTGAATGTGTATGGACACATAGGAGAACATTGAATGTGTATGGACACATGGGAGAACGTTGAATGTGTATGGACACATGGGAGAACGTTGAATGTGTATGGACACATGGGAGAACATTGAATGTGTATGGACACATAGGAGAACATTGAATGTGTATGGACACATAGGAGAACATTGAATGTGTATGGACACATAGGAGAACATTGAATGTGTATGGACACATAGGAGAACATTGAATGTGTATGGACACATAGGAGAACATTGAATGTGTATGGGCACATGGGAGAACGTTGAATGTGTATGGACACATAGGAGAACGTTGAATGTGTATGGACACATAGGAGAACATTGAATGTGTATGGGCACATGGGAGAACATTGAATGTGTATGGACACATAGAACATTGAATGTGTATGGACACATAGGAGAACATTGAATGTGTATGGACACATAGGAGAACATTGAATGTGTATGGGCACATAGGAGAACATTACAACAAAAGATTCACAGTGTGGCGCTATTGAGTGTGTACAGTATGAAGAAACTAAACATTAAATAGCATCAAATCATACATAATAAACAGGGAGAATCTCACGTGAGCACTTGTGACAGTGACTGGTGAAAAAATAAAATAGTACATATATATGTTTAGATAAATTAAACATCAAAAAACAAAATCAGATATAGAGTCCATAACACCAAGAAAAAAAGTCTGTGATAACAGTGTATAAATAGTAATATGCAGGTGTTTTCTTGTACGTGCAGGAAGATCAATTAGACCCGGTAGCCTGGTAGATGAATGGATCATAAAAGACCAGAGGTGCACAGAAGTTTGAAAACGGTGCCAGGACCATCACCAGAAGATATGGAGGCTTACCAGAAGTAGTGGCCTGAAATAGCATATGCCAAAACAGGTCAAAAAGGCTTGGTGACCAACTGGTCTAGATGTCACATAGTGTAATAACGTTTTAACTTGGATTTATTAAAAATAGCAATAAAAAACAAACTCACATTTTTTGCAGATCAAAAAGGCATGTAAATCGTGTAGCGGTAGTTGTGAGGGGTCCACCCGACATGTTTCAACTAAAAAAGTCGTCTTCTGGGGTGACTTTTTTAGTTGAAACATGTCGGGTGGACCCCTCACAACTACCGCTACACGATTTACATGCCTTTTTGATCTGCAAAAAATGTGAGTTTGTTTTTTATTGCTATTTTTAATAAATCCAAGTTAAAACGTTATTACACTATGTGAGTGTTTTCATCCCTCACGTTACACGAATCTTTCGCTTGGCTTATGGTGGTACGATTACTAATGAGGAAGTCGTGCTGATCACTTCCCCCCCTTCCCTCCGTTGGTGCGGTGATGACATCTGACCAGACAATACATCTAGACCAGTTGGTCACCAAGCCTTTTTGACCTGTTTTGGCATATGCTATTTCAGGCCACTACTTCTGGTAAGCCTCCATATCTTCTGGTGATGGTCCTGGCACCGTTTTCAAACTTCTGTGCACCTCTGGTCTTTTATGGTCCATTCATCTACCAGGCTACCGGGTCTAATTGATCTTCCTGCATATACAAGAAAAACACCTGCATATTACTATTTATACACTGTTATCACAGACTTTTTTTCTTGGTGTTATGGACTTTATATCTGATTTTGTTTTTTGATGTTTAATTTATCTAAACATATATATGTACTATTTTATTTTTTCACCAGTCACTGTCACAAGTGCTCACGTGAGATTCTCCCTGTTTATTATGTATGATTTGATGCTATTTAATGTTTAGTTTCTTCATACTGTACACACTCAATAGCGCCACACTGTGAATCTTTTGTTGTTATTTTTTTCCCTGAGTCTACGGGTGTGTTGGCTGCTTCCTTAGTTTTTTTAGCGCAGCGCTGTATCATACTTTCTTAACATAGAAGAACATTGAATGTGTATGGACACATAGAAGAACGTTGAATGTGTATGGACACATAGGAGAACGTTGAATGTGTATGGGCACATAGAAGAACATTGAATGTGTATGGACACATAGAAGAACATTGAATGTGTATGGACACATAGGAGAACGTTGAATGTGTATGGACACATAGGAGAACGTTGAATGTGTATGGACACATAGGAGAACGTTGAATGTGTATGGACACATAGGAGAACGTTGAATGTGTATGGACACATAGGAGAACGTTGAATGTGTATGGACACATGGGAGAACGTTGAATGTGTACGGACACATGGGAGAACGTTGAATGTGTACGGACACATGGGAGAACATTGAATGTGTACGGACACATGGGAGAACGTTGAATGTGTATGGACACATAGAAGAACGTTGAATGTGTATGGGCACATGGGAGAACGTTGAATGTGTATGGACACATGGGAGAACGTTGAATGTGTACGGACACATGGGAGAACGTTGAATGTGTACGGACACATGGGAGAACGTTGAATGTGTACGGACACATGGGAGAACGTTGAATGTGTACGGGCACATGGGAGAACGTTGAATGTGTACGGGCACATGGGAGAACGTTGAATGTGTACGGGCACATGGGAGAACGTTGAATGTGTACGGGCACATGGGAGAACGTTGAATGTGTACGGGCACATGGGAGAAAGTTGAATGTGTATGGGCACATGGGAGAAAGTTGAATGTGTATGGGCACATGGGAGAAAGTTGAATGTGTATGGGCACATGGGAGAACATTGAATGTGTATGGACACATAGGAGAACATTGAGCTGCTTCTACAGGCAGAACACAACTGTAGAAGCAGCGATTTTTAAGCCAGTGTGCATGGAGCCTTACAGGTCAAGAGTCACATTCTCATAGCTTGGACCTAACCTCCTAATCCCAGCTACACACCGCTCACAGGAAATACACTATTGCCAGCCCCACCATTCAGATGGTAATCTACTAACCTAGACCTGGTCTCTGGCTACTCATCTGACACGGGTCCCTGGTATATCACACATACGTCAGGCTAGCTGGGCTAATGAACACAAGGCTGACTTCTTCTGAGTTGTGGGGAACCAGGTCCTCTTCTATATTCCCCTCTTTTCTGGATGGCGGGACTTAGAAAATTTCTCTCTATTCTGGATGGTGGGACTTAGAATATTTTCCACTACCTTGATGGTGGGACTTAATTCCCCTCTATTCTCAATGGAGGCACTTAGAGAGATAATATTCTAAGCCCCATCATCCGGAATAGAGGAAAATATTATATTCTGGATGGTGGGACTTAGAATATTTCTCTTTATTCTGGATGGTGGGAATTTTTACTCTAATTTCAATGGTTGGATTTTAAAAACGTACCAAACAGGACAGCCGATTAAGATTTCCTGATGTATAGGAAATAGGAGGATGAGAACATTGCCTGGTAGATCCTCATGGCTCAGGTAGTTGGTGCACCTATATTCTGTGGAAAGTTCTGGAGACGTATGATGGAATCCTGGGGTTGGCAGCTCAGTATTTGCTTTGTATTGCACAATGTGGGTGATGACACTGAGAACCATCTGAATCAGACATCTCCTCCAGCCAGGTAGGTGGCTCTGAGGGTTAGTAGTCAGCCAGTGACCCAGCAGAGGTTTTGGAGTCGCAGGTTCAAGGCTTGGTGTCTCTTTATGTATTTGCAGCAGATTAATACCTGAACTATGAGAACGAACACTGGTGTCTGAGTGCAGGTAATGGCTCAGAGGGTAAGTGCTCAGACTGGTGTGTTGGAGACATGAGTTCAAATCCCTCTGGTGGAGGTTGGGGAGTTCCAGGTGCTGTGCAGTGCTCCCTGTTGGTGGGGGAGGATAGTGGGTAAAGTTTCAAGCCCACTACTATGTCCCGCCAGTAGGGGGATCCAGGTATTGTGTATATTGATGATAGCAAAAATAGAAATATTTTTGTTAAGTATAAGGTTTTGGAATGGGCTGCCCCAGTAAGACAGCCCATTCTATTTATATATGTTGCAGTGATGTCACAGACCATGGACAGAAGAAGCGGGGGGGTGTCCACAACCTAATGTGATGCCCACACATGTTACAGGCCTGTGGGGACCTGGGACTGGAGCAGACTGGTGGGTTGTCCATGGCCTCCAAGCTTTCACTCAGTGGTGTGAACACAGGTCTATGAGGCTTCCTTCACTGCTCTGTGTGAATTATTGCCACCCAATTCACTCAGATACAAGCTGGGGTCTGCGCCCTCCTGTCTCCAGACTCCTCCTCTGAGTGACCCCTACCCAGATCACTCAGGGGCCCCAGCTTGATTGCACGCACCCTTCATCACATTCTCCTTCTCTGAGCCAATCATGTCCGCTGAATTCACTCAGAGATTTGAACTCGGGTCTACACCGCCCTGGTCACTGTTCTTATCCACTGAGCTACTCACCTCTGCTCACCTACCTATCCCTTCCTTCTCCTATTTCAGGAGGACACAGAGAACACTCCATACTAAAGATAGAGACCAGAACCAGCCAGGACATCACAAATGTGTTTGTGGCTCACTGATTTATTACATGACACGACCCCGGAATCGGTCTGGAGACCAGGGTTCAAATCCCACTGCTGGCTCTGTTTTATTTCCGTGGTATTGCGCAGCCTTTCCTATATTCCAAATAAATATATATTTCATAAGAAGAGAGAGGAAGAGAGAGAGAGAGCGAGAGAGAGAGAGAGCGATAGAGAGCGAGAGAGAGCGAGAGAGAAAATAAGGAGCACCCCAGGGTGGTTTATTCTTCATAAATACACAATAATTCAGCAGTCGCTGACAGAAGAACAATAAGGAACATTTCCTTCAAATGCTACTTGTCTGGCTGTCTAGTTGCTTCCTGAGTCACTAACCTCGAACAAACATTCAGATAAAGACTTTCCACACTTTCTTCCTCTAAATATTTGCTTCCAGAGACTCATGAAGTGCAGCTGAAGTCACAGCATTAGATATGACATGTTCTACCATCCTCCATGTTCATAGTCTGACCTCCAAATTCCTGTTGCAGCAGCTGTCCAGATGTGACTATGCAGTCCAGTAGGTAGCAGAGTTGGACCTAGTGCTCTCTAGTAATCAGAACTCAATAACAGATCTGGTCAGACATGTCCCCTTTACTCCTCAGTCGGAGGACCCCTGTGCTGGCTTCCAGCATAGAGCACTGCAGCGGGAGGACCCCCGTGGTGGCTTTCGGCATAGAGCACTGCAGCGGGAGAACTCCCGTGCTGGCTTCCGGCATAGAGCACTGCGGTGGGAGGGCAGGAATAGGCATTTTCACTGCAAGTGATTGAACACATTTACAAGATAAAGATGTAATAAAAATAATTCATGCAGGATACAGAGCTACAGCAACAAGTGTGAGGCCATTTTCTGCTTGCTTGTGGCCCTTAGACCCACAATGAGCAGTGAGAGGGCTGATTCTGCAAAGAGGTTGTAATAGCAGTGATTGTTAGCGGTCTCATCTAACAGCTCCAATATCGACGACCGTCTCCTACGGCACGTCCCCAATCGACGACCGTCTCCTACGGCACGTCCCCAATCGACGACCGTCTCCTACGGCACGTCCCCAATCGACGACCGTCTCCTACGGCACGTCCCTATCTACGACCGTCTCCTACGGCACGTCCCTATCTACGACCGTCTCCTACGGCACGTCCCTATCTACGACCGTCTCCTACGGCGTGTCCCCGATCGACGACCGTCTCCTACAGCGTGTCCCCAATCTACGACCGTCTCCTACAGCGTGTCCCCAATCTGCGACAGTCTCCTACAGCGTGTCCCCGATCTACGACAGTCTCCTACAGCGTGTCCCCGATCTACGACCGTCTCCTACAGCGTGTCCCCAATCTACGACCGTCTCCTACAGCGTGTCCCCAATCTACGACCGTCTCCTACAGCGTGTCCCCAATCTACGACCGTCTCCTACAGCGTGTCCCCAATCTACGACCGTCTCCTACAGCGTGTCCCCGATCTGCGACAGTCTCCTACAGCGTGTCCCCAATCTACGACAGTCTCCTACAGCGTGTCCCCGATCTACGACCGTCTCCTACAGCGTGTCCCCGATCTACGACCGTCTCCTACAGCGTGTCCCCAATCTACGACTGTCTCCTACAGCGTGTCCCCAATCTACGACCGTCTCCTACAGCGTGTCCCCAATCTACGACCATCTCCTACAGCTTGTCCCCAAATCTACGACTGTCTCCTACAGCGTGTCCCCAATCTACGACCGTCTCCTACAGCGTGTCCCCAATCTACGACCATCTCCTACAGCGTGTCCCCAAATCTACGACCGTCTTCTACAGCATGTCCCCAACCACACCTGTCCTCAGCTTAGGACCATTACCAAGTATAAGGTCTATGCCAGTCCTCTGTATCATTATATAATGTCTGTGGACCTTTGGTGATGTTGGGGGTCACAGCTGTTGCGCGCGCCCCCCCCCTATACATTGGAAGTTGACAAGCATTGTTCTAGATGGCCTGAGCTATACAGATGTGCTCTATTACATGGAGGATATGAAGAGTCGGGAGGACTGGAACATCCACAAAGCAGAAACTTTATTTGGTAAATGGTCAATGACAACATGACCGACACTGCAGACCAATGACAGAGTACAGTATATATCATCTACATAATGATGTCACACTTTAATGAGATGTGTAAGGGCTAGTTTATACGTTGCTTCAAAACAAGGCTTTGGACACAATTTGTTAAAGCTCTCTTAACGCCAGTCAAAGCTCCTGTCACTAAATAAAATGATTACCTTACAGTCCTGTTTACACCTTGCATTTGCTTCGGCTTCGCTTCAAAAATTATACCCCATGTAGCTTTAGTGGTGCTTCAAAGCCTCCATAGAAGTCTTTGGCAAAGCTTGCTCGAAGCCTCATCGAAGCACCAAGCAAAAGCAAGGTGTAAACAGGACTGTAAGCTCACCATATTATTTAGTGACGGGAGCTTTGACTGGCGTTCAGAGAACTTTACCAAATTGTGTCCGAAGCCTCGTTTTGAAGCAAAGTGTAAACTAGCCCTAAGGCTGGCCATACATGGTTGAATTTCAAAAGAATTTTCTTTGGAAAATCAGAAATTTTGTGCGTTTTGTGATCCGATGACGCCACCATTGATTTTCTACATTCGACCAACCAAGTCTTCAATGTCACCTTCTGTTGCTACAGAAAAAAATTTTAGGGAAAGGGCAGGAAACACACGGCCTTCCGCCACTTAGAAATATCATAAATAATTCGGAGACCCGGGGCTATAAATGAGGGATCTGTGACCCGGAATAAAATAAAGATACAATAGTGCATTGCCCAGAGTTACAGATCCCCCCCGGGGTCAGCCTGCCTGTAGAGGGCGCTCTGCTGTGACATGAAATGTATACGGTATTCCTTCATTTCCACCGGCCTTTCCTCTAGTACTGGGGAGTTGGGGCTACTAATACCGGGTTTGGGAAATTCACAATATTCCAGTCACCCCAAAAAAAGTCACATGATGGGGGAACACCGCCTTTACTGCCCATGGCAACCACAGCCTTCCATGTAGGTCTGGTTGCTATGGGCAATACTGACCATCCTATTATCTGACATTTGATAAGCAGACCTCCATGCTTTATACTGACGGACTCTAAGGAGCCAATCATATCTTTGTTCTGTGTGTGAGAAGCCAATGAGGATGGTGTAGTGTATATCCTCTCTATTAGTGTCAGGAATGAAGATTCTCCTCCCCTGTAATGTGGGGAAGATATTATTTCTGCACACACCGCACCACAACCCACACCCGTTCTCTCATGGAATGTACGGACACCATCAAATATTCCAAGGACAATTAAAACTCTACAATCGTCCAAATCTCATACAACCCCTGAGAGTGCCCCAGGGCAGGGGTGTCAGACTCAATTTCATGGCGGGCCGCATCAGCAGTATAGTTGTTACACTCAAAAGGGACAGTTGTATCTGGGGTGCGCTACATACAGAGTGAGGTTCCAGGGGTGCCCTATGCACAGAGTTCAGGGGTGCGCTACGTGCAGAGTTCAGGGGTGCGCTACGTCCAGAGTGCAGAGTTCAGGGGTGCGCTACGTCCAGAGTGCAGAGTTCAGGGGTGCGCTACGTCCAGAGTTCAGGATTGTGTTACGTCCAGAGTTCAGGGGAGCCCTATGCACACAGTTCAGGGCGTGCACTATTCACAGGAGTGCAGGGTTCAGGGGTGCGCTGTGTACAGAGTGCAGGATTCAGGGGTGCGCTGTGTACAGAGTGCAGGATTCAGGGGTGCGCTGTGTACAGAGTGCAGGATTCAGGGGTGCGCTGTGTACAGAGTGCAGGATTCAGGGGTGCGCTGTGTACAGAGTGCAGGATTCAGGGGTGCGCTGTGTACAGAGTGCAGGGTTCAGGGGTGCGCTGTGTACAGAGTGCAGGGTTCAGGGGTGCGCTGTGTACAGAGTGCAGGATTCAGGGGTGCGCTGTGTACAGAGTGCAGGATTCAGGGGTGTGCTGTGTACAGAGTGCAGGATTCAGGGGTGCGCTGTGTACAGAGTGCAGGATTCAGGGGTGCGCTGTGTACAGAGTGCAGGATTCAGGGGTGCGCTGTGTACAGAGTGCAGGATTCAGGGGTGCGCTGTGTACAGAGTGCAGGATTCAGGGGTGCGCTGTGTACAGAGTGCAGGGTTCAGGGGTGCGCTGTGTACAGAGTGCAGGGTTCAGGGGTGCGCTGTGTACAGAGTGCAGGGTTCAGGGGTGCGCTGTGTACAGAGTGCAGGGTTCAGGGGTGCGCTGTGTACAGAGTGCAGGGTTCAGGGGTGCGCTGTGTACAGAGTGCAGGATTCAGGGGTGTGCTGTGTACAGAGTGCAGGGTTCAGGGGTGCGCTGTGTACAGAGTGCAGGATTCAGGGGTGCGCTGTGTACAGAGTGCAGGGTTCAGGGGTGCGCTGTGTACAGAGTGCAGGATTCAGGGGTGTGCTGTGTACAGAGTGCAGGGTTCAGGGGTGCGCTGTGTACAGAGTGCAGGATTCAGGGGTGCGCTGTGTACAGAGTGCAGGGTTCAGGGGTGCGCTGTGTACAGAGTGCAGGGTTCAGGGGTGCGCTGTGTACAGAGTGCAACCCCAATAGAGTTCTGCCTTGGTCGAGCTACAAAACTGAACGTGCATCCTGGAATGTGCACCCAGAAACAGACACCCTGGAACATGTAGACACCATGGAACGTGCGCCCTGAAACGAACACACACACACACACCATTGAATGCGTGCCCTGGAACACACACGCACACCATGCAAATGACCGCCCTGCAACACGCACACCATGAAACGACCGTCCTGCAACACGCACACCATGAAACGACCGTCCTGCAACACGCACACCATGAAAAGACCGTCCTGCAACACGCACACCATGAAATGACCGCCCTGCAACACGCACACCATGAAACGACCGTCCTGCAACACGCACACCATGAAACGACCGTCCTGCAACACGCACACCATGAAATGACCGCCCTGCAACACGCACACCATGAAAAGACCGTCCTGCAACACGCACACCATGAAAAGACCGTCCTGCAACACGCACACCATGAAAAGACCGTCCTGCAACACGCACACCATGAAAAGACCGTCCTGCAACACGCACACCATGAAAAGACCGTCCTGCAACACGCACACCATGAAAAGACCGTCCTGCAACACGCACACCATGAAACGACCGTCCTGCAACACGCACACCATGAAAAGACCACCCTGCAACACGCACACCATGGACCGCGTGCCCTGCAACACGCACACCATGAAACGACCGTCCTGCAACACGCACACCATGAAAAGACCGTCCTGCAACATGCACACCATGAAACGACCACCCTGCAACACGCACACCATGAAACGACCGCCCTGCAACACGCACACCATGAAACGACCGCCTTGCAAAACGCACACCATGAAATGACCGCCCTGCAACACGCACACCATGGACCGCGTGCCCTGGAACACGCACACCATGGACCGCGTGCCCTGGAACACGCACACCATGGACCGCGTGCCCTGGAACATGCACACCATGGAACGCACACCCTCGCTCACAACCAATCACAGCACACGTGGCTCAGGAGCTATGCACAGAGAAACCTTCCTCCTGGATAAACTCCTCCAGAACGGTCACCACACTGCTGGCTTCTGGCATCTCGGCGTGCTCCACCTTCACCATCTGTAACAAGAGGTCTCCATTGCCACAATTCTTCAGGAAGTTGTAACAGCGGAAGAGGGCGTGATGGCTGCTCTCCGCCTGCCGGATCAGCCGCTTTAGGTTGTTCATGTCCTGGATGGCCTGTGGTCGGGACACACACCCCATGAATGGAAGAACTCCGCTCACATTGTCATAAACAAGCTCCTGATATCATTACATACAACCCTTTATTATTTTTTTTCCACCTGGGAACAGCAGAGGACCCTTTATGTGTCTCTGCTGCTCACCACCCATCATCGGACCCCGACACCAAAGGGCTCCCCCATACCAGGATCAGAGTGGAGAACCTTCCTGGCCTGGACCTGCCCAGGTATGGGGGATAAAATAGGATTTTTGCACTTACAATAAAATCTGTAAATTCATTGAGAATTCCAGGAATCCAGAAAGAGTCGGGTTATACTTCCATACATGGGACACAGAGGAGCCAGCTATATATCACCCCCTCTACCCAGCATGCCTCAGGTCTGTGACAGAGCAAGGGACAAGGACCATCTGCTCTACAGAACCAGGTAAAGGGAACAACTCTGCTGGTGGGAGTAGCCCGAAATAAGGTAAGAAATCATCCCATTCTCACCAAGACTAATGGATCATGCCAGGAAATTCTTGGTTCATAGGGACCGTCTGGATGTCTCACCTCAAATCCAGGCTCCCAAATATCAAGGGGGGATGGAAAACCACCCCAAGAGTCAACAAGAGAGACTTTGTCAGGAAGATGTTCAATCAATACCCTACAAACCTCTAAAAGGATAGAAGGGGGAACTTCCCTGACCACTACATAGTAAGACACAAGTCCATCTAGCTAAACCAATAAGCAAAGTTTCACTGGCACACAGGATGTAGCCTTCTTTAGTGAGGAAATGAACTGAGCAGCCTCACCCGCTGGTGACCAATAGTTACCAACACTGGACAACTATGACACTCCATCAGATCAAAGATGTGTGGCCCAACCTCCTGTAGGTGGCAGTAAGACCTGTGTGTTTCTGGATTTCTTTTCTCCCTTAATGGGTGATGGAGAAAGAGGTGGGGTGGTCCCATCATAAAGCCACACTTCAAAGCTCTGCAGATGCACCTAACAAAAGAGATGCCACCTTACTAAGGGCCGTTAATAGAAAGACCCATGATCTCAGACACCTGATGAGCTGAAATGATTACCACCATGAAGGCCAACCTATGTGACAAAGTCATGAGGGGAACATCCCAAATGTTTCCAAAAGGATGCTTTTGTAAGGCGGACAAAACAAGTCCCAAGGTGGTAAAGGAGGCCTAGAAGGCAGAGCCACCCAAGAGACCTCCCTGGATAAAAAAGGTACAAACCAGTCAAATGGACGCTGAAAAAAATAAATAAAAATCAGCCAAAGCGGAGACTGGGCCTTTAACTGAACTAAGGGCCAACCTACAATCCATGTCCCTCTGAAGAAAGGCCAAAATGCGAGCGACCGAAAACTTGTGGGGATGAATCCCCAAAGGTTTGCAAAAAGTGAAATAAGCCTTCCAGGTGTGATAACAGATAAACTGAGTAGTAGACTTCCAAGCCCCAAGAATCAGGGGAAATAACAGCTTGGGACAGGCCTTGGTTCTTTGGCACCTGGTTCTCATCCAAGCTGTAAAGCCAGTGTCTGTAAAGCAGGAGGGCAGCTTAGGCCTAAAGAAAGGAAGCCTGAGCGAAGCAGGAGACGACAAGGTGACCAGCCACCAAGACCCGTGAACCAAGCCCTGTGTAGCCAATCCAGAGCCACCAGAGGGAACAGAATACCCTTCACTCTATCTGTAGGAGATTATGGGGCAAAAATGCCTAAATTGGGGGTATTTGTGCCCAGGAACCACCACAGCATCCACCCATGGTTCCCTGGACCTGCCCACAAACCTGAAGGTGAACATTTGGGGTGCCCCAACACTGACAAATCTGAAGGAACACTTCAGGGTGTAGAGACCATCCCCCTGATCCAGATTCTGTCGACAGAGGTAGATGAAGCCAAGCTCCTGATGCCACTGTCGAGATGTTGTCTGGATGTACCCTGGATCAGGTAACTCTGGAGTAGAGTCATCCAATGGGAGATGGAGAGGAATGACCCTAAGGTCCAAGATGGTAATGGGCAGACTGATTTCCACTTGAGACCAATGGCCTGGAACAGAGAAAAGATTCATTACATCTCCCCACCCAAAGTGACTGGTATCTGTGGTGAAGATCTGCCAAATTAAAGGAGTTGTAAAGGCAGAAGGTGCATTCTATGCATTAGGATAAAAAAACCTTCTGTGTGTAGTAGTCCCCCCGACACCCCGCTAATTACCTACCTGAGCCCCTTCTCTTTCCAGCGATGTGCACATTCTCCTCAGCCATCTAGGACACTCCTCCTGATTGGCTGAGACAGAGCAGCGGTGCCATTGGCTCCCACGGCTGTCAAAGTCAGTCAACCAATCAGGGAGAGAAGGGGTGGGGCAAGGCCGCGGCTCTGTGTCTGAATGGCTTGGGTGCCCCCTGTAGCATGCTGCTGGCTGAGGGGCACTCAAAAGGGAGGGAGGGGCTAGGAGCAGCAAAGAGGGACCCGAGAAGAGGAGGATCCAGGCTGCTCTGTGCAAAACCAACTGCACAAAGGAGGCAAGTAGAACATGTTTGTTATTTAAAAAAACAAGACTTTACAATCACTTATAGAGAAGAAGGGGCTGTCTGGCCGATAGAAGAGGAGACCAAGCCAGCAAGTTAAGAAGGCCTTTGAGGGGGGCAAATAGATAAGCAGACCCCAGAAGCCTCCAATCAGAAGCTCTGTATGCAGAGTCCTGGAATGGCGCTGGGCATGAGCGGCTGCTTGGAAGTATGCCGCTGTTAAGCCCAAAATCGGCCCACAGAGAAAGGTGAAGGATATGGAGATCACCCAGCCGAGAGAGGTGCTGTTTGGAGCCGCAGCCATCTTGCCACTTGTGGAAGCTGCTGATGCTTATGTTCCAGCCTGGAGCCTGACAGCTGCACTAACATCAAGCACTCCGCTTCAACCAGCCACATGCCTGCTGAGCCCTGCAGCCTCACGGTGATCCTATGGAGGTCTATAACAAGCCTCCATCCACTTTTATCTAGAGAGTGCATTTTTATTGTCTTTTATACTTTTTTTTAAAATAAATCGCTACATCTAGATGGAGGCGCCGTCTTGCATTTGTTTTTTTAATAAGAATATGGACATGCAGATTACATAGCTACTCCTGCAGGAGAAAACCCTGGCCACCGAGTGGTCCAGGAAGAGTTCCAGGTATTCCATCGGAGAAGTAGAAGCCAGGAGTGACTCATGTAGATGCGGGCATGTACAGGCCATTGGGTGGGCCGATGGCTCAGTGGGCCGTCTAACCTGGGGCCGCTTTGAGCTGAGGCTGCAGCGCTCCCCCCCCTCTCTCTCTCCTCCTCCTCTCGTGTATCACACACACACAGCATGCATCTCCCGCTTTGTGTCACTGAGCTGGATCTGTGTGTGTTCGGGGGCGCTGTAACAAGGTCCCACCTCCTAGACCGGCTCCTGTGATAGTCTAGATAGAACATTGATTAAATGAGCATTTCGCCTATAACACGAGTCTAGGAGGTGGGACCTTGTTACAGCGCACCGCCGAATACACACAGACCAAGCTCAGTGACACACAGCGGGAGATGCGTGCTGTGTGTGTGATACAAGCACTAGTGAGGCTGCATTGATGGGCACAGTGAGGCTGCGTTCAAGGGCACAGCGAGGCGGCGTTCACGGGCACAGCGAGGCGGCGTTCACGGGCACAGCGAGGCGGCGTTCACGGGCACAGCGAGGCGGCGTTCACGGGCACAGCGAGAATGCGTTCACGGGCACAGCGAGAATGCGTTCACGGGCACAGCGAGAATGCGTTCACGGGCACAGTGAGGCTATGTTCACGGGCACAGTGAGGCTATGTTCACGGGCACAGTGAGGCTGCGTTCACGGGCACAGTGAGGCTGCGTTCACGGGCACAGTGAGGCTGCATTCATGGGCACACTTTCTGCGAAAGGTGGTCTCTGGTCACCAGAGTCCCCGCCCCCACGTTCCCAAAGTCTCTGGGGTCGGGGACTCTGGTGACCAGAGACCACCATATATATAAAAATACACCCTTCAAATGTGCTTTAAAATGTACGGTTTTCCCTTTTATGAACAAAAAAATAATGAGGTTATGCTGTTGGGCTGGTATAATAATGCTATGGGGCTGGTATGAAATTTTTTCCAGGGCTGGTTTTTATTCACAGTCCGGTCCTGTACAGATGTGGAATGCATCCGAGACCCTCCAAGGTTTCAATTGTGAAGGAAAGATCACACTCCAAGTCCAATGCCGACTTGCTCATAGGAACAGGTTGTCCAGAGAACCCCAAGTGATAGATTTTTCCTTGGTTTTTTTTCTAGCCCAGAACATACCAACCCTTGGCAGAACTATCACACCTCAAACAAAGGTGTTCTAGGTCTTCAGATCCAGGAGTGGACGGACACCATCTTACCTCGAAACTGAAAAATATTGTAAAATAATAATAATTGAAAAGGGAGCCTCTGAAGCATTTGGAGAAGGGAACTGGGACTATTACTCCTATTCCTAAGAGTCCTTGAACCGCCAAATGCAAGTCGCCCAGACACAGAGGGAACCCTTGGGATTATTAAAGTATTCTGAATCTGAAACATAGCTTGGAGGAGAGAAAAAACAATCCGGCAAAAAAAATACTGCAATGCCATCTTGCAACCAGAACTGAATACCTCCAGAACCCAACTGTCGGAAAAGTGAATCAGCCCATGGACTGCAAACAAAAGAAGACGGCCACCCAAACTATGGGAAAGGTGGGGCACACCCTCAAGTGGAAGAGGCTTTGCTGCAGGAATGGAGGCCTCAGGCTGCTAAGTATGTAGGACATAGTAAGTGGAGGAAAAGATCTCCACTGTGAGCCAGATTGAGCAAAAAACGGCGGTACTAGGGCACTAAAGTGACAATGGCCCACCAAGGAAGAGTCCAACTAGAGACACTGAGGTCAGAAAAGTGTCCAAACAAAAAGAACAACTGCCAGAAAATTGGAGAAAGCCAGGAGCAACTGGAGAAGAAAACTTTTTGCATCCTACTCTAGGCAACCTACTCACCGACTATTGTATTCCTCGTTTTTTATGTCCACTATTACCACTTAATAGTGAGTTATAATATTCTAAAATATCCCCTCTCTTTTTATTACTTTTCCACCAGTCTGTCCACAACACTATGCAGAGTGCTCCCTGTATCTATATACGTGGGCATTTTTGTAATTTGTCACGTTTATTAATATTATTTTTAATCTGATTCTAATTTTAAGAATGCCCCCTTTTTTAGCAATCCTCCTTAGTTATCTCTGCAACCATGGGCTGATTATGTCCCCATTAGGTATGTTTGATATTCCATAAATAGGTGGTACCATTGATTCATTATCCTATTTGACACTGTGTAGTATGGTGGATTTTGTAAATGGCCACCAGCTGCTCATTTTACAGCCCTTATAATAGTACCCCCCATAATGACCACCATTACATCTATCCTCTTTTCCTATAATGTTTTCTTTGTTTGTTCTTTATGGATTAGCCTATTACTTTTAATATTAGTCGATCGATGTATTCATACATTGAAGCATATATATATTTTTCAACAAATTTTTTTACCCAAGTATGCTTTTAGACTTCCCCCGCGGCCTTGGGCTATTTATTGGGTATAACTGTTATCCTATAATTAACTGCGTTTCAAAAGCTTGACATATTGCTCCTTCTGACATTATACATAGAGAATAACTCTGGGAAAATGGCCGCTGGTTGCTTGCCCTATCCCTTACATCAGCGCCCTTCGGGAAAATGGCCGCCGTGTGTCCATCACACGGGGACCCTTTATAAGCATTGGCTTTCTATCCCGTGCTATCCTCTGAAGAAGTCACGTGACGTGACGATACGCGTCAGGAGCACGGGACGCTGCCACACACTAGCTGGATGTGACGAGCTCGGCGCTCGTGGATGTTTTACCCCCCAGCTGTTTTTAAATGTAAGTGTACGAATTTTATGAATGTTTTAATAAATTACATGATATACGGGATTATGCTATGTGCGGTTTTTGTTTCTTATATACCGCACTAAACAACTCTGCACAACGGGTGGTGGAATTGGAAGCGGGGAGAATCCCTCAGAAGTTTCAGAGCCTGGGATTATACGAGCTCGGCGTTCGTGGGTTGAGGCGTGCGCTCATTGTCCAAAAGTGAGTGCAATCCCCCTCCCCCTTTCCCCCACCTGTGTCCTTACATCAAATGGTATCACACCATATACCACTCGTTCTTTGTTTTCTATATATGATATACGGCATCATCAATCAACGTCATCGTCTGCGGGGCCTCCTCTGCATATGCTGTATACCTTACAGCTGTAAGGTAAGGGGCCTGGGAACACGAAGGTGCCCCCACCTGTCAGCACACTGTTTTTTTTTTGTTTTTTTTTCTTCCCCCTGATTCACCAATACCTCATCTATACCCAGGATTGTCACATCTGGTGGTGGGACTGTTGTCATCTTGTTAATTTTACTATTATTATTTTTATTTTCATGATATTTTTTCGCCAAGTGTCAGCGGGACACCAACACCAATCACTGGGACTATTTTTTATGGACACTTATATCTATTCTGTATTCACATTGTCTATTATTCACGTGTGGACCTAATTATTAGCTGATCAATGTATCTTTATACACATGGTTTTAATAATGTCATTGGAGTACTTTTTCATGATACTTTGATAGATTTCGGATTTATGCTCCTTCTCTAGCAGATTCACATACCCCTGCACATTTTTTACTGATATACATTTCCAGTCTTTTCATTTTTATGTTTATTGTCATTTGGTTTGATCACAGGAATTTGGGGTATATCATCCATTGATATTTGTTTATGCTTTTATTTTATTTTTTATATATTTGCATTTGTGAGTACGCTTTCACATCATCTATTCACAATTTAGGTCATTTGATATTTATTCATTTAGTTTAGCCCCCCCCCCCCCGCCTTCCTCACCCACCCCCACTCCTTCCCCTTCCCTTTCCATCACAGCGCAGCCACCACCCTCTTAGTCTACTAGGCAATAGCTGAATACTGCATTGCATCTGTGGGGTTTGGCCACCACCAGAGGGCTGCCCCTTAGATGTGCTTATAGTTTAAGTTACACCTAGTGTCCTGCTCCTGAAAATGGTGGCAGGAAACCCATCCGGGATGAAGTTTAGCCACGCCTTTCAATGATTGATAGAGAAAAGCAGAGGGGATAAGAAAATACTGCCCTAAGGGTGTAAAGAAAACAATGGCCAATGGAGGTGGGAGCAATGCTCCGACCTGCCTGAGGGGGAGCAACGCTCCGACCTGCCTGAGGGGGAGCAACGCTCCGACCTGCCTGAGGGGGAGCAACGCTCCGACCTGCCTGAGGGGGAGCAACGCTCCGACCTGCCTGAGGGGGAGCAACGCTCCGACCTGCCTGAGGGGGAGCAACGCTCCGACCTGCCTGAGGGGGAGCAACGCTCCGACCTGCCTGAGGGGGAGCAACGCTCCGACCTGCCTGAGGGGGAGCAACGCTCCGACCTGCCTGAGGGGGAGCAACGCTCCGACCTGCCGAGGGGGAGCAACGCTCCGACCTGACAAAGGGAAGCAACGCTCCGACCTGCCTGAGGGGGAGCAACGCTCCGACCTGCCGAGGGGGAGCAACGCTCCGACCTGACAAAGGGAAGCAACGCTCCGACCTGACAAAGGGAAGCAACGCTCCGACCTGCCTGAGGGGGAGCAACGCTCCGACCTGCCTGAGGGGGAGCAACGCTCCGACCTGCCTGAGGGGGAGCAACGCTCCGACCTGCCTGAGGGGGAGCAACGCTCCGACCTGCCGAGGGGGAGCAACGCTCCGACCTGACAAAAGGAAGCAACGCTCCGACCTGCCTGAGGGGGAGCAACGCTCCGACCTGCCGAGGGGGAGCAACGCTCCGACCTGACAAAGGGAAGCAACGCTCCGACCTGACAAAGGGAAGCAACACTCCGACCTGCCGAGGAACACACTGACATAAAAGATAATAGGATTCTAATCTAGTAGAACAGGAGTAAATGATGACAGAAGGTGTGAGATTCATATGTGTCCTTCTCTCAGCCCTCCTGTATACAATATACACCACGCTCTGACATATTCCTTCTCTCCTCCTCACCCAGATCACTCACCTTCAGCTTGAAGTTCTCCAGTTTCTGTCGGAATAAGAAGGGGCTTCCACCATCAAAGCTGCTGATGAAGAATTGCATCCAGTCCTCACAGAAGCGATTGCTGACTGCAATGAGAAAAGCTGGGTTAGATGTGAGACTTCCCCAGACATAATGTCCTGTAAGGCCTTGAACAGCATGGCAGTGTGCTCAGAGGAAGGTCAGGGACTCAATGATCTCAGTCATGTTGTAGATCTCCATGTAGATGATAGAGACCACTTCCCTCTCCTAGACATGGGAGGTGATGTGATGCCGGTAATCAGCCTATTCAGTACATAGGAACAGGGCTCACTGGAAAGGAATTTCTGCCAGGTTCCCTAATACACTGGAAATGACATAGGAAGTTCTGGCGATCCCTCCTTTTGGCTCACACGGGGAAAGGATTTTTTCAGTCCCTGTGATGATATCACTGGAGCCAAGAAGATGAATTACTCAGGACAGGGACAAGGCAGACAGGTAATTCCCCAGATCCCCACCCTACAAACTACAGGCCATTCCCGAGACCCCCACCCTACAAACTACAGACCATTCCCGAGACCCCAACCCTACAAACTACAGGCCACTCCCGAGACCCCAACCCTACAAACTACAGGCCATTCCCGAGACCCCAACCCTACAAACTACAGGCCATTCCCGAGACCCCAACCCTACAAACTACAGGCCATTCCGAGACCCCAACCCTACAAACTACAGGCCATTCCCGAGACCCCAACCCTACAAACTACAGGCCATTCCCGAGACCCCCACCCTACAAACTACAGGCCATTCCCGAGACCCCAACCCTACAAACTACAGGCCACTCCCGAGACCCCAACCCTACAAACTACAGGCCATTCCCGAGACCCCAACCCTACAAACTACAGGCCATTCCCGAGACCCCAACCCTACAAACTACAGGCCATTCCCGAGACCCCAACCCTACAAACTACAGGCCATTCCGAGACCCCAACCCTACAAACTACAGGCCATTCCCGAGACCCCAACCCTACAAACTACAGGCCATTCCCGAGACCCCAACCCTACAAACTACAGGCCAGTCCCGAGACCCCAACCCTACAAACTACAGGCCATTCCGAGACCCCAACCCTACAAACTACAGGCCATTCCGAGACCCCAAGCCTACAAACTACAGGCCATTCCCGAGACCACCACCCTACAAACTACAGGCCATTCCCGAGACTCCAACCCTACAAACTACAGGCCATTCCCAAGACCCCAACCCTACAAACTACAGCCCATTCCCGAGACCCCAACCCTACAAACTACAGGCCATTCCAGAGACCCCCGCCCTACAAACTACAGGCCATTCCCAAGACCCCAACCCTACAAACTACAGCCCATTCCCGAGACCCCAACCCTACAAACTACAGGCCATTCCAGAGACCCCCGCCCTACAAACTAGAGGCCATTCCTGAGACCCCCACCCTACAGGCCATTCCCGAGACCCCGCCCTGCAAACTACAGGCCATTCCCGATACCCCAACCCTACAAACTACAGGCCATCCCAGAGACCCCCGCCCTACAAACTATAGGCCATTCCTGAGACCACCACCCTACAGGCCATTCCCGAGACCCCCACGCTACAATTTACAGGCCATTCCTGAGACCCCCACCCTGCATACACAGGGAGGGCACCAGAAAGGTCTTCTCACTCCCCTCTGTCCTTCCCTATAGTATGACCACAGAGGTCACCCTCCAGGATGAACACAGGGATAGGTCACAGAATTCACACCATATGATGGTAGGAGGTAAGCAGCGAGCTCTCACCTGCATTCCGCAGCTCTGGCTGACCCTCTGTGAAGTCCACAGTGATGGTGGATTGCTGCCGCTCAGTCATGGCGATGCACAGGGATGCCATTGTACCCTCCTGTACCAGACCCTGCAGACTGGCTGAGCTCAGGAACCTGCCAGAAACAAAGGAAAATCCTACTTTTACCCCCATTGTTCTCACGTGACTCTAATTTACATCCCAACACAGACATAGCTGGCCCCCCACCCGCATGAAGAGAGTAACTAATGTACCACCCCCGGGCAGAGCGTGTCCACCATCCCATCTGTACCTGCTGATGTCATTCTTCGTCCTCTCATCTGAGTTTGTCACTTCCACTGTAGTGTAGCTGAGTGCCTGGGAGGAGACAGAGAGGTATGTGAGGATGTGAGCACCTACCTCCAACCACAACTCAGAGAAGAGATGGGCAGGTGAGAGGAGGCGAGTCCTCCCAAGAGCTTCACCGCTGTACCCGGGATAACACCCCCCCCCCTCCCCACACTATAAAAGGAAGCTCACCGCATGTAACAGGTAAGCCAACTTCTCCTGGAAAAGGCTGACTATCCGCTGTATCGGCAATATGGAGTCCTCAAACCAGCTGCTCAGGTGAGGCCGGATGTCAGAATCCAGGTCACCTATCTAGAGAAGAGCAAACAATAAGCACTGTGCCCTATGAAGGGTCCAGCATAGATCATGGCACAGACTCAGCCTTATCCTACCTGAAGCTTTGTCTTCAGCTCCTCCACATGCCTGTCCAGTTCAAGTCTGAAGGTTTCATCTTAAGGAACACAAAGAAACCACCATTCTCCTCACTGACCACTGCTGTGGAAATGTTTATTAATGTATGTTGTCAGATGCCCCCCCGGTGTCAGTATTGCTGTAATACGCTCATGTGAGGGTATTCCCACATACAGACGTTGGTGGAAGACCATTGGCTGCAGAAACTTTCCCGTGGACACGGCAGATCTGTTCGCTCTTTTAAGGATGTTTATAACTCACCAAGGAACTGGTCACTCCATGGTGACTGCATCTAAACTCCTAAGTAAGCAGATCTGCGTACATGGGAACCAAAGTATAACCATACACAACTATGGCCCACTGAGCCGTGCTAGGGTACGGCTCGCGTCATTGGTAGCAGTGGGAATGTGCACACGATCGTGTTCAGAGCCATGTAAGTAATGTTCAAATTTGTGAGACACTCTGTGTTTCACAGGAAGCTTGCCGCATGGCTCTGCACACGAGCGTCTGCACACATCACTACTGGAATTCTATATAAATATATACGTGTGTGTGTGTGATTGTTTCTTTTGAAAGAATACAAGTGTCTTATTGGCTGATTCTGAGGCCACCACCTTCCTTTGTTATTCATGTTTACAGTATAAATAAAAGGAGCTGCTCATCCTAGGGAGGATGGTCTGCTAAGCTCAACGTGATATCAGCGTCTGTCTGTGTTACTTGGAGACATACAAGCGCGCTTTTCTCGGCATTATACAAGAAAGCTGTGATTGTGCTTATTAGCGCATCAAATTATTTGCTTATAAAGAGAAGCTTTAAATAATCCACAACACCACTTTCCAGCCTCCCTGGAGGTCCATCACCATCTTCCTCACTGACCACTTCCCAGCCTCCCTGGAGGTCCATCACCATCAATCCTACTGAGCACTTCCCAGCCTCCCTGGAGGTCCATCGCCACCCCCCCCCCACTGACCACTTCCCAGCCTCCCTGGAAGTCCATTGCTATCCTCCTCACTGACCCCTTTCCAGCCTCCCTGGAGGTCCATCGCCATCGCTCCCACTGACCACTTCCCAGCCTCCCTGGAGGTCCATTGCCATCCCCCCCACTGACCACTTCCAGCCTCCTGGAAGTCCATTGCTATCCTCCTCACTGACCACTTCCCAGCCTCCCTGGAGGTCCATCGCCATTCCCCTCATTGACCACTTCCCAGCCTCCCCGGAAGTCCATCGCTATCCTCTTCACTGACCATTTCCAGCCTCCCTAGGAGGTCCATCACCATCCCCCTCACTGACCACTTCCCAGCCTCCCTGGAGGTTCATCACCAGCAATTCTTCCTGAGGACCTGTCTACATATTGGGATGGATAAATCACTACTACATTACAATGATATGTAACCACTTTTACTGGGGGGGGGGGGGGGGGGGGGGTAGGGAAGGATGAAACCAAATGGAAAAAATTAAAATAATTGAAACAATCATATGGTGGCCTGGACCACATTAAAACTTCTGTCCTTCATATCGGAAAACGACTATAATCTAAAACTGACTATGTAGTATGATGCCATAACATCCCATTTCTGGATTTGAGGGTGTTTTTGAATCCAGATGGATCGATTCACACAAACCTGTATTTGTAAGGATACTGCAGGCAGCACCACCCTGCATTACAATAGTGCCCACCCTCGCCCCCTGGTGCGGAGTATCCCCTTTAGCCAATACCTTAGGCTGCGGAGGAATTGTGCCAGGGAGAAGGATTTTGAGACTGAGGCGAAAGCTCTATTCCATCGAAGGATACAGCAAAAAAAAAAAAGTCATAAAATGGGCATTCCAAAGAGCCAGGTCAAATCAGAGAGAACAACTAATTTCTGCACCTAAGGCCCATTCCACTCTGAATACCACTAAAAGTGATTACAAAATTCAGTGACCAGAAGGAGAGAACGATAACGAGAGAGAGAACGATAACGAGAGAGAGAACGATAACGAGAGAGAGAACGAGAGAGAGAACGATAACGAGAGAGAGAACGAGAGAGAGAACGAGAACGGAGAACGAGAGAGAGAGAACGAGAGAGAGAACGAGAACGAGAGAGAGAACGAGAGAGAGAACGAGAACGAGAGAGAGAACGAGAGAGAGAACGAGAACGAGAGAGAGAACGAGAGAGAGAACGAGAACGAGAGAGAGAACAGAACGAGAGAGAGAACGAGAAAGAGAGAGAGAACGAGAACGAGAGAGAACGAGAAGAGAACGAGAACGAGAGAGAGAACGAGAACGAGAGAGAGAACGAGAACGAGAGAGAACGAGAACGAGAGAGAACGAGAGAGAAGAACGAGAACGAGAGAGAGAACGAGAACGAGAACGAGAGAGAACGAGAGAGAGAAAGATAACGAGAGAGAGAACGAGAACGAGAGAGAACAGGAGAGAGAACGATAACGAGAGAGAGAACGAGAGAGAGAACGATAACGAGAGAGAGAACGAGAGAGAGAACGAGAGAGAGAACGAACAAGAGAGAGAGAGAACGAGAGAGAGAGAGAGAGAGAGAACGAGAGAGAGACGAGAGAGAGAGAGAGAGAACGAGAGAGAGAGAGAGAGAGAGAGAGAAAGGGAGAGAGAGTGAGAGAGAGAGAGAACGAGAGAGAGAGAGAGAGAGAAGAGAGAGAGAACGAGAGAGAGAACGAGAGAGAGAACGAGAGAGAGAACGAGAGAGAGAACGAGAGAGAGAACGAGAGAGAGAACGAGAGAGAGAACGAGAGAGAGAACGATAACGAGAGAGAGAACGAGAACAGAGAGAACGAGAGAGAAACGATAACGAGAGAGAGAACGAGAGAGAGAGCGAGAGAGAGAACGATAACGAGAGAGAGAACGAGAGAGAGAACGATAACGAGAGAGAGAACGAGAGAGAGAACGATAACGAGAGAGAGAACGAGAGAGAGAACGATAACGAGAGAGAGAACGAGAGAGAGAACGATAACGAGAGAGAGAACGAAGAGAGAGACGAACGAGAGAGAGAGAACGAGAGAGAGAACGAACGAACGAGAGAGAGAACGAACGAACGAGAGAGAGAGAGAGAGAGAGAACGAGAGAGAGAGAGAGAACGAGAGAGAGAGAGAGAGAGAACGAGAGAGAGAGAGAGAGAGAACGAGAGAGAGAGAGAGAGAGAACGAGAGAGAGAGAGAGAGAGAACGAGAGAGAGAGAGAGAGAGAACGAGAGAGAGAGAGAGAACGAGAGAGAGAGAACGAGAGAGAGAGAGAGAACGA